>QMIH01003835.1:1593-20160 GCA_003987875.1 Clarias batrachus | reverse complement strand
TTTTTGGTATAAAAGACACTCATGCCGCTGTGTACACCTGACTCTGACTCTGAACATCAGGAACGTTTCCTATGTATGTACTGACTTAATTTTGTGTGTATGTGTGTGTGTATACCTGCAATAGGAGGACCCACAGTCATGGGCACAGAGATCATGCCCAGCACAAAGCCGAGGGCCTGAGAGGCGTTCTCAGAGCCGACAAGCTCGAAGGCGATGGGAGCCATGATGCTGAAGAAACAGCCATCAGACAGTCCCATCAGAAAAAACACAGCGATCAGACCGCCGAACACGTTACACACCGGGATCAGCATCGTCATCACGCCAATCACCACGACGGATATAGCCTGCAGGAGCACAGGGGCATGTGGTCGTTTTCCATCATCATTATTATCATCTCTTTATGGCCAATGGGAAAGCAGCTGACTGAAATTTCATTGGAAATGATCCTAAATATAACGTTTATTAACTGGATTTATATAACTATGTTTCAGTTCTAGGATGTTATATAGTACATTATGATATAAAGGACACAGTGCTTCGTATTTAGGGYGTGGTATTCTGCCCTATAGGCATTTCACAAACAATTATGAATTCCAGATACCCCTTCCACACCTGGAAACGTCCTGGAGCAGACGTATGGCCAGTCTAGACAGCTCATTCAAAGTGAACACTGCTTAGCATCCCTGCATTTCATCTAGGCGATGCACAGGACTTGCACAGGAGGATTTCAGTACAGCAGTCAACACCCTGGGAGGCATGCAGGATACTACTAATGGGCACTCTAAAATTGCACTGTTTGCAAATTTGTCCATCAGCTACAGATTCCATTGTGAAGCAAGAGGCATAATCACCAGTGGCTCATTCAGAAGAACTGCCAGATCCAGGTGAATGGTTGGAAACCAAATCTCAGCTTCAACAGCTGCTTCCATCAAACGGTCACCATAGTAGACTGTCTAAACTGCATAGAATTTGGCACAAATTTGACACCAGATGTTTCTGATGCAACCCTCCCATTCTATCCAAGCTTGAGACCAACACTAAGAATGTCCTGCACCCAGAGGCTGGGCATTGAACTGGGGCAGACGCAAAGCCTTCCACTGAGCATTTCTGTGCAACAGTCATTCCCAATCGGTTATTGTGTGTGTGTGTGTGTGTGTGTGTGTGTGTGTGTGTGTGTTACCTGCATTAAGACTTTATACCCTCCAGGGATGTAGTCAGCCACACGGCCAAAGATGAGACGTCCCACACAGGATGCAGCACTGAGACACACCAGTAACACCGCCTGATTCGCACTGGGGAAATGCTCTTCTACATACTCCATCTACATACACATGCACACACACACACACATACACACACACACACAACGGAAACACTGTTTTATCGGGAAGAATAAACAAGAAATCTCTCTAATGACACTCGACTGAGCGCAGACTAACGGAATCACTGCTGTAAAATAAAAATAAAACAAATTAACCTGCAGGGGGAGCGGCTCTTTGTGTGTGTGTGTGTGTGTGTGTGTGTGTGTGTGTGTGTGTGTGTGTGTGTGTGTGTGTGTGTGTGTGTGTGTGTGTGTGTGTGTGTGTGTGTGTGTGTGTGTGGCATTCAATGACACCCACACAAACAGACACAGAGCAGGCTAATACAGTGAGAGAAAATGGATCTTAAACCTCTCTAATGAGACTTGCTTTTGCTTTACACGCGGGCACATACGTGTGTTATAATACATGCACGCATACAAACACAAAATAAAATATGTTTTATGCACACACATGGTCACAGTCTTATGGTAAACAATACATGCATGCACGGATGTTGATTATACCAGTAAAAGACAAGCAATAAGACGCAGCAGGGGACAAAATTACCCACAATTCTGCAGTGCGAGAGAGAGAAAAACTGCTGGCTGAGTTGTTAGCACATGACACTCTAACAAGCGCATGCATGATACATGATACTCGGTATTCGTAAACCAAGACTTGCTCGTTTTTCAAGTCAAAATGTATTAAAAATCATTGCTCGTCTTGCTGAACACTCGCAAACCGCGTTACTCACAATCCGAGGATCCACTGTAAGTTGCTCTGGATAAGGGCATCTGCCAAATGCGTAAATGTAGGTAAAACAAATTATTGTACGGCAGCACTTGTTTCTGATTGGTTAGCAGGTGTCCATTAATTCCTTAAACTCGTATGCCTTAATGTTTGTAATGAAGATCTGGAAGTTATTAGAGTTTGAGAAAGTTGGGATTTSTTACACAGTATCAATAATAAATAGGTGTGATTATTTACACAGGGTTAGTGATATAAAGTGTATGCTCATTCTGCTGCCACCAATTGGGGTGCCATTCAAGTGAGATCAGGCCCCTTCCCAAATGTGCTCATGCCCAGGAGTCCATCCTCATAATCATGGACTATGACACATGTTACACTGAGGTGGTCCCCTTTGACAAGGCTATGTCCCAGAATGTCACCCATGAGCTGATCCTCCAATGCAACTGAGTGGGAATTCCCAAGCACATCCTAACTGACTGGGGAACTCCCTTAATCTTCAGGCTGATGTAATATGTGCCAGCTTGTGCAGGTGAAGCCAATCAGAACATCCATATCCCACCTCAGGCAGATAAAGAAAGGTCATAAAAAAGTGGTCAGTGAAAAAGAGTGCACCTGAGCCTTTCTCCTGTATATGTTCTTCTGCTGATGGCTTCAGCCAGAGAAGCTCACAACCCGGAAAGTCACGGAGAGAGTTGTGATCAATTGAGTTTTGCTCACTCCCCTGTGTGAAAAAAGGAAGGCTGTGGGCATGAGGGCCACACCTCACTGTGGAAAGTGATTGAAGTGCTGGAGTGCACGCTCTCTATTCTCTGCCAAAAAAAAAAAAGGAAACCCACAGAGCGAAGCCCACCGCACCACACGCTGCCCTGAGGAGAGAAGCCATGCAGTGTCTGCAATGGCTGGAGCCTCCTCACGATGAGACAGCCAAGCCTCTGACAGTCCGCGGATTCTGGGCTAGCAAGCACAACAGATGGGTCCTCGTCAAAGGACCTCCCTCCCAGCTCTCCTGGACATGGAAAGTGCAGTCAAACAAGTTCGCCCGTCAGTCATGTGGTAGGGATACATGACATTTCCATCAAGGACACGCAGTGAAACACTCTGTTACCAATGGGGTTATGACTAGCCCGCCTGTCCCTCTCTTGTTAGGGTCGTGATTGGCCGGTGCTACACAATAATAAGACCTGAGATGATTATCTGCCAGCGACCATACCAAAGTTGTGCCTTTGAAGCCGAAGTAGATAAAATGCCTTTTTTTTTTTTTAAAGAAGGAATTATCAAGGAATCCACTGGCCACCTCACCAGTTGACCCATTCTCTGTAATCCCATCCATTACTGGTATACCTTGACACCTCAGAAATTGGGATTGGAGACATCCTATCTTAAGAGTTTGATGGAGAGGAACATCCAGTACTGTATGTGAATAGGAAACTCACACCAGCAAAAAATATACTGCTATTAAGCGAGAGACCCTTACCATTAAGTGGGCTGTAGAGGAAATACTACCTGGTGGGATGGCGCTTCACCTTGCTAACCCACCATGCTCTACTACAGTGGATGACAAGTGCTAAAGACACCAACCTTTGCATCACCCTCTCCCTGCAGGACTACTCATTTTTGGTCCTGCACATAGCCTCCTAACATATGACAACCCCTCACCTGACCAAGGAAGAGCGATCCCTTGGCCGATGCATGCACAAAAGGGGCTCCTTAAATCACCGAAGTCTGGCAAAAAAAAATGTTACTCACCATCCTCTTGTCATCAGCACCTAAAATAAGACAAAGAAAGAGCTCTTGCCAAAGCTTGCTCACCTCCTCAGCTTTCTGATCTTCAGCCTCAGTCAGCCCAAGTGTGAGTGAGAGAGCGATACCAACTAGTGCCACTTAACAATTGACTATGTTTTATGCTTTATACCTTAATAGCTTGGTCATCTGGAAGATTTACATGAATAATAAAAGCAGGCTGTAAAGTCAGATTAGGTGTCAGGTGATATGACATTTCTTACACAACCATCACATATCTTTCTGCCACTCCTGACTTCCTCATGCAATACCACAGTTCATCTCTGGGTCCCCTGTCATACGCTTTCTCTAGATCTACAAACACACAATGCAACTCTTTCTGACCTTCTTTGTAATTAACCATACTGTTAAATAATTTAGTAAGCAGCTCCACTAGAAGTCTCTCCTAAACACGTGCATGCCTCCCCTGCAACCTGCAACGGCATCCAGACCAACTGCCCTTCCAGTCTTCATCCTTTTCATAGGTGTCAAGTCAATTTTATTTATATAGCGCTTTTGACAACTGACATTGTCGCAAAGCAGCTTTACACAATCAAAAGAAGTAAGTTTGTATGCAATGTGAATGTGTATGAATCAGAATGATAAGATTGTGTGTCCCCACTTCATCCTTGTACTACCTGATTCCCTACCTCAACTTCATCTAACCTTTACTCTCTCTCATTTTCTCAATTAATCAGGGCTGCAAAATACTCCCTCCACAGCAGCGGCTGGCGTTTGGGCACAGACTGGGAATCAAACCCAGGCCTTCCACATGGCAGGCAAAACACTTTCCACTGAGCCACCWGTAAAGCAGCCCAATTTCCGCAGTTATCCATTCGACTAACAGTACCTGAGGTGGTCACTGTTAACCCAGACCTCGACCGATTTGTATCGAAATCTTTTATATGATCTGCATATTGATTTCCCATGTTTTACGGCCGATGCCCTTCCTGATGCAACCCTCCTCATGTATTTGGGCTTGGGTCTGACACTGACACTACACTGGCTTGTGCAACCTCAATGGAATTATTAGGAATCAGACGATAATTATCTGTGTGTACAGAAAAATTCTAGTTTCATTACTTAATCACCTAGTAGGTGTCAGGTGATAATTAATTCAACTTTGCATTTTTGTTTTCTAAACACACAAACATGGAGAGGAAAACTTTTAAAACTTTGCTTAATGGTTTTTACATGCTAGCCTCGCACAAACAACACAGATTAGCTAACTGTATTTGTTAAAATGAATGATTAATTGATCAGCAAACATGTTGTGTCAGTTTTCATTTGTTGAAATCATAGAGGGACGTCTCGAGAGGGACATGTCTACAGAATAAGTCCGGGCTGCTTTCTGTGGTTAGACCACCCCTGTGTACAAGAGAACAACCGCTCGGCATTGTGGACCTGTGTGTTAATTACACTACGATACTCTACAGTATTGATCTGCGCTTTGTTGATCTGCATTATGGCTGCAAAGCATCTTGTCATGTTTCCATTTTCACACTTCTCGATGCTTTCCTCCCATTAGATCTCACTGCACTGTGCTAGTCGACCCTGCACTGTAGTGTACACTGTACTGTGTTCACTCTACAATAAAAGGCACTCGACCAAGGTGAACTTCTAATGAGTGTATAACTGAGGTTTGTGGGTGTTGGAGTGAAAACAGTCGACACTTATGGTTTAGTGTGTTACAGATGAGTGCGAGGTATGAAAACAGGAGGCTGTGAGAGTGCTTATGATACGCACTGGAAGACCTTTCCATTTGGAGATGGCGTGGGATTATTAATTAATGAGCTAAAAAGGGAACAAAAGAAAACTGAAAAGATCAAATAAACAGAGCTCTGCAGTCTGCGCGGAAGGGGCTCTGAAGACTAAAAGTAAAAAGCGTAAGATCTTCTCGGGGCCTACGCCCTTACCAAGGCTTTATATGAAAGAGAGAGAGATTGTGTTATTGTGCTTTGTACTATTGAGTTAAACTAAAAGCGCACACTGAATCAATGCATGTCGCTCTCTCTCTCTCTCTCTCTCGCAAGCATCGTAGGGACACAGAGACTGGGTCTTTGCCTCTGTCTCTCTATTTTCTGCACGCTTGTCTATTATTTTATTTTCTTCGGCTTTTGGTTTTTGGCTCTGATACCAAATGATCGCACACAGTGCAGAGGTATCAGGACCCTGAAATAGACACACCACCAGGTGCGGCGTATCCAGGCTGATTGCCTTGCGAGGGCAGAGGATTTGAGTATTGCGAGACCAGCATCGTTACACGAACAAAAGAACTTGCTTAATTAGAGAAATAATCATAAATCAGAGGCAGAAGAAAACGATAAGAAAGTAGCAAAACAAGACACACATACGCATGCACACACACACACACACACACACACACACACTGACCAGGTGGACGTAGGGGACGTAGTATCCAAAGAGTGCGCCTGGAATTCCGAAGGCCCAGATCCTGTAACTCAGACTCCTCCAGATCTGGACGTTGCAGATCCTCTTTAACGAGACCTTCTTAGACTCCACCCTCTGAGGGAGGCGGGGCTTGTAGGTGAATCCAGTCAGCACGAGCACAAACATGAGGATTGAGAGGACACGGAGAGTGTTGTGCAGGCCGAGGCGGTCCAGCAGAGATGGAAGCAAGAGGGACAGAGACACGGTAAAGATGCTGCTCCCTGCCATCACCACACCGTTCACCAAACCCAAACGCCTCTGGGATTACAGAATCAATCATCATATTATTCATTACACATTATTAACATATACAAATTCAAATTTTATTTGTCACATAGTGCACAGTCATACACAGTACAATATGCAATGAAATGCTTAAATGACCACCCATGACCTTAAAAAAAGACTATTAGCAAATAAATATAGAATAAAATAAGAAATTAATTATAAAAAATTACTTTAGCTAAGGAAAAATTTATCTACAGAAGATCCAACAAAATATAAAATGTACGAAAAACCTATCTGTACAAATACAGAAACAAAATATAAATATACAGTATACACACTAAATATAGAAACTTTGRTGTGGAGATTAAGTGGGATGTAAATAGAAATGTCCGGGGACCAGTGTTGGGGGACGTTACTTTTTAAAGTAACTAATTACATTACAAAATTACTGTCATTAAAAAGTGATCCGTTACATTACAGCGTTACATTCTGATAAGACTAAGTCACTAGTTCGAGTATTTTTCCACTGCAGAAAATGAAAACTCCTTTGTGCTTCCTCATGCATGTTGTTTTAGTCGAGACCTTTATAATTATTCTACCGTCATCACTCAGTGAAGTTTGGCCCAGAATCTGTTCACTACTACAGTAACACCCCCATCTCAGCTACACTGTCGCGCGGTGGCCGTAAGTACRGTTCATCAGGATTCACCGCCAGTTTCAGCGCGGTGATCAGGTTTCCATCTTTTGTCGCTCCTTGCATAGGTGAGATAGGGGTATAACAGCAGGAATAATAGAGGGGGGCGGGGCTTGTAGACACAGGGCTTTTACACACACACACACACACACACACACACACACTAATGGATTGGGAATGACTGCTGTCTGGCTCACAGATTACATAAATTGTCTGAGTAACAGGTTACATTTTTGAAAAAGTAACTAAGTAACTGAGGACTTAAATGGCGGAGCGAATGCGTTAGATTACTCGTTACAACAAAAAAGTAATCCGAGTCCTCTAATGAGTTACTTTGTATCGCTTTACACCCAACACTGCCGGGGAGTGTGTAAATATGCATGAAAGTGTTTATGTGCAATGAGCAAAAATTAAATAGAAATATTTGTAAATGTTAATGAATGTGCGGGTGTGCAATGTCCATAAGTGTTAATGGTATCTATGAATGTCCAAAATGAGTACTAAAAAACAATTGTCCATAAGTGTGTAATGTGCAAAAAAGGTTTAGTCATGCATGGTGTTCTGACTTGGAGGCCGTATCGCTTGCAAGAAGAAGCTCCTCCTCAGTCTCTCTGTGTTGGCTTTCAGGGAGCGGAATCACTTTCCTGACCTCAACACATTACTGGGGTGACTGAGGTCCTTCATGATCTTCYTGGCCTTGGTCCAGCACCGCTTGCTGTAGATTGAGTGCAGGTCAGGGAGCTCGGTGTGGATGATGCGCTCAGCTGAATGCACAACCCTCTGTAGGGCTCGTCTGTCCTGCATGGTGCTGTTCCCCAACCAGGTCATAATAGTTCCCATCAGGATGCTCTCTATGGTGCAGGAGTAGAAGTTCCTGAGCTCAATGGAGGGCAGTCTAAAGTCTCTCAAGCATCTGAGGTGGTAGAGACGCTGCTGGGGCTTTTTTACCACGGTGTTGATGCGATGGTAACATGACAGGTCCTGCGTGATGTGAACACTGAAGTATTTTAAGCTGTCCACTATCTCCACTGGGTTCCTGTTGATGATGGGGGTCTGGTGGTTCCTTCCCAGCTTAGTACTGAAGTCCACTATCAACTCCTTTGCCTTGCTCACGTTTAAAAGGAGATTGTTTCTCTGGCACCAGTTCTCCAGATTTCCAGTCTCCTCCAGGCCGTTTTGTTGTTGTCAGTGGTCAAGCAAACTTGATGATGGTGGTGGAGTTGGTAGAGGCTACGCAGTCATACATGTACAATGAGTACAGCAGGGGGCTCAGAACTCAACCCTGGGGGCTTCAGTGCTGAGAGTGACGGAGGCTAAGACATGTCTGGCCATCCTTACTGCCTGTGGTCTGCCAGTTAGGAAATTGGAGATCCACTGACATAGAGATGAGCTGAGCCTGGTGGTGAGTGTGGAGGGAATTATGGTATTAAAAGCTGAACTGTAGTCGACAAAGAGCATTTTAACATAATTCCTCTTTCTAATGTCCAGGTGCATAAGAGATGTGTGAATAAGGTGAGAGATGGCATTGTCTGTAGAGTGGTTTGGACGGTAAGCCACCTGTAAAGAGTCAAGTGTGTCAAGTAGTGAAGAAATTATAAAGTCTCTGACCAGCCGCTCAAAGCACCTCATCACTATTGAAGTAAGAGCTACACGGCGATAATCATTGAGGGAAGTAGGATGGGGTTTCTTAGGGACAGGAACAATGGTGGACTCTTAAAAGCATGTGAGGATTACTGACTGGGTTAAGGAAAGGTTGAATATCTCTGGGAACACAGGTGCTAGCTGGTCTGCTCAGGTTCTGAGGACCCAAAATGAAATGTCGTCTGGTCCTGCTGCTTTCCTGGTGTTCACTCTCCTGTAAGCTCTCCTCATATTATGCTCGGAGAAGATGAACGTGTTTCTGGTGCTGGCAGTGTCTTCCTGTCTGCAGCTAGCATTACCATCACTAGTATCTTAAGCTGCCGCCTCGAAGTGAGTATAGAAGGTGTTCAGAGTCTTGTCTGCGTTCGTCATACCGGATGTTGGTGCTTTATAGTCTGTTATTGTCCTCAGTCCCTGCCACAGCCTTCACTCTGTCACTCTGTTGGAGTTGTGACTCTAGTTTCCTCCGGTAGCGCTGCTTCGCCTTCTTCAACACTTTACGGACGTTGTATAACGCAGCCTTGTACAGGTCCATGTCACCGATGCAATTCCCTCATTATAGACAGCGGTGCGAGATCTCAGAGCGTCATGGATGGTTTTATCCACCCACGGCTTCTGATTGGGAAACGTTCTGATGGAACGCTAGAATCTCACTAGAATCTGCTAGAATCTCACAACCGCTTCCATAAACACGTTGATGTCATCAGAGCTGGCCGAGTCTGCGTCATCGAGTGCGTCCTGTAGAGTGCCCACCAATTGGTCCATCCAGTGCGTGACTGCCCTCTGAACCCGAACTTCCTGTTTGAGCCTTTGTTTGTATTTTGGCATGAGGAAGATGGCATGGTCGTATTTCCCAAACAGGGGGCGCTTTTGCCTTGTGCCTTGTAGCCATCCTTTACTGTTGTATAACAATGATCCAGTGTCCTTTCGCCCCTGGTGGGGCAGGTTATATGCTGATAAAAGTCCGGCATGCATATTTGAGATTTGAGCATTGTTAAAGTCTCAATAAGCCACAATAGGCGCAGTGTCCTGGTGGTGCTGGTGTTTGGTGCTGTGTGTGTGTGTGCCTCATGCAGCTCGCCTTAAGGCAGTGACTGTGTCCGCTTGTGGTGGAATATAAACGGCACTGATTATGACCGATGTAAACTCCAGAGGAAGGTAAAAAGGACAACATTTGTGGGTCAACAGTTCCAGGTTGTGTGTGCAAGAGCGTGTGAGAGGAACAATGCTCACACTGTTGTACCAGCTGTTGTTTACAATTAAACACATACCGCCTCCCCTTGACTTCCCTGATTCCAAGGTTCTGTCCATGCAGTGAACCGAGAAGAGCTCGGCCATGTCTTCCATGGGTTCGGCCATGTCTCGTTGAAACAGAGGAGATTGCATTTCCGAATGTCTCTCTGGATTTTTTCTCTGGCCCTGAGGTCATCGAGCTTGTTTTCCAGGGACTGGACGTTGGCGAACAGGATGCAGGATGCTAGGCAGAGGTGTGCGGTGTTAGCCTGTTCCTGACGTCGGCTCGTTTCCCCCCGGGCCGCCACTTTGGGTCGTGTCCTTTGTTCTCCCTCAGGGTCTCACACAGCCAACTCGGATCCGGGATTAAAAACGTCGAATTGTGAGTACATGGTAGACCAATAGGAATAAGAAAATCTCTATCATAACTAATGCACTCCATTGTGATGAGTTTTTCGGTTTTAGATTACTGAAAGCTATCTTAAAAAACAAAAACAAAGAAAAAGGGGTCGGAGCAGTCCTGACGGCAGCCGACCTCACCGATGCCATCTTGGAACATATCTATTTGTACATAAATATTGATTAGTAATAGCTGACCAAACAAACCTTAAAGTAATGTCCAAGGATGATGAGGCTCGGCTGATACGCGAATGAACAGCCACATGCAAACACCACGCTGTATGTGAAGTATATAACGCCCAGAGACCTGCACACACGCGCGTGCACACACACACACACACACATTTAGTCTTTAACAATCTGCATAAGTAAATCACTCAGTCCCAGCTAGAGATGCATTTTAATCCATACACACAGTGTAAACAATAAACACAATAACCTAGATCTTAAGTAGTATCCTTCATTTTAACAAAAGAAAAAAATGAGAAAGAAACAGGGACAGATTTTAGGAATTGTGTGTTAGAAAATGCAGTTCTACTTAGTGAAAGTGTGAGCAAACTGGGATTTGGTTAACTGCTTTAACACCCAATATGACATCATCAGCTGGGAGATTTGTTTGAACATTCTAAAAATGTGTTTCAGACTTTGCAACGTGTGTGTGTGTGTGTGTGTGTGTGTGTGTGTGTGTGTGTGTGTGTGTGTGTGTGTGTGTGTGTCTTACTCAACAAATGAACTGGTAAAGAGGCCAACAAGTCCAACCACAGCCCCACTCACTGCCGTGATCCTGCAGCCGAACACATCTGTAAACACACTGACGATTGGAGAGCAGAAATGTACCATCCCCATGGACAGAGAGCCCACCCACGCTGAAAAGGGATGTGTGTGTGAGAGAGAAAGAGAGAGAGAGAGAGAGAGAGAGAGAGAGATGTTTGCATCAGAAAATGAATTTTAAATCCAAAAAACATAAGAGTATCATAAGTTACCATGGCAACATTCATATTACATGGTGAATTAGGTCCATTATACATCCAGTGGGTAAATGAAATACCCACCAGATTGTGTTACTATACAACTTAATGGTGTGTTCTGATCTTAAGATTATTTGAATGTGGTTGAATTGTATTTATTACAGATGATTTCTGAAAGAGAATTCCAGAGATGAGAGAGAAGTGTTATGTCTAAAGGTCCATGATCTTTAAGTGGACAGTGGGGTGTTAAGAGGAACTTTGAGAAAGGCAAAGAAGAGAAGATAGCATGAAACACTGTATAATCTCTAATAGATAAGGAAGTGAGACATTATGAAGTGCGTTAAAAGTGAGGAGGAGAATGAATTTAAAACTCAATACAGTATTTAATAGGGAGCCAGTGGAGTTGTTGAAGGGTGGGAGTGATATAAAGCATAACAGGAATGGAGGTTATGATTAAGCTAAACTCTGGACAAATTTTTGTGGTAGACCAGTTAAAAGTCAATTCCAGTAATCAATGTGGKAGTAAACCAATTCATGTGTGAGTGTCAGCGGTTTGCGGGGCAATGAATGTTACAGAGATGTATGCAAAACATGCATCATCAACATTAAACGTAGGTGATACACCGTCTTGGTTGATTGCCTCAAGGCCACACACATGGAACTTTAAGAAGCCTTTTACTCTTCCAAGACACCACACCTTGGATTACCTCTGACAAAGGCTGAATCATCAGCAGAAACTGGGCAGGAACCTGCAATCCCAACACTTTGGAGATCGAGGAGTGACCACAAGCAGGGTGTATTATCAAAGCCCAATCAAGCTGTCATTGCCTTTGTTCTGGCAGAAGACATATACTAGATAATACACTCACACATATGGTTTGGGATCACACCTCGTGGGAGACTCATAGGCTCTTTAAAAAGAGGAGCTTGGGGATGATGTGGTTAGAGGCAACAACGCTGTGTTGACATTTTTCTGTTTGTCCAGAGGTTTGCCCAGTAAGTTAGCTTCATCCAACTTCTAAGGAGAATTCGGTAGTTGATCAAAAGGGCACACGAAGTGGGATATAGATCACTGTAAAAGTTTTTTTTTGTTTCCTGTAGTGCACAGATTTATAAAAATTTTTTAAAAAACTAATCTGTATCCCATCATGCACCTGAAGTGCCAAATCTTACATCACCAAAAATTCAGTGCTTTCCTTTTTTTTTTTATAAAAGTTGTCTTTTGTGGGAAATATCCGACAGACATCACTTCTGCTTAAAGTCCACAGGTGGGTGAGATAAGAAACTGTTTCTCATTTGAAAATAAAACAATCATCAATAAACTATCCCACTAAGAGTGTTAACGAGGTTACAGCAGTGGATTCCTGAGGTAATAGTGGGCTGTAACTTTGAGCAACATGGATGAGGGAAAATCTCATCGAAGAAATCATAACATAATAATTATCACTTAATGAACAATTAAACAGGGTAACAATGCATATGTGACACCACTGGTACAGCGCAAGAGCCACAGAGCAGCTTACCTCATGTAGCTTAGCGTATTTTAAGAATGTTCAGGCTGAGGTAAATCTGAGGTAAATCTGAGGTAAATCTGAGGTAATACCTGTCCTGAATCGCAGGTCTTCATCGTCCTCAGAGCCGAACTCCTTCAGCAGGGACACGAATAAGATCCCGAAGGTGTTTTGGATTCCAAACACTGACCCAATGCACCACATGGAGGCGAGCATGACCACCCAGCCCCAGCCGCCCTCGGGGTGTTCAAACTCGGGCTGTCTCTCCACAGAGGCCCGCTGGCTCTCACCATCTCCGCCGTTCTCCTTTTTCACCACCCCAACCTCAGTAAATTGCATCTCACCAGGGTTTACCTCAGGTTCCCCTTCCTCAGTAAAGTTCATCTCACCAGGGTTTACCTCAGGTTCCCCTTCCTCAGTAAAGTTCATCTCACCAGGGTTTACCTCAGGTTCCCCTTCCTCAGTAAAGTTCATCTCACCAGGGTTTACCTCAGGTTCCNTCCTCTGGTGTTAATGTGGACTTGGTGTCCTCACCAGTTTCAGGTTTATAGTTCCCACTTGTGGTTTTGTCTTTGGTAATAATGAAGAGCTCCTTCATGGTTTTTCTGTTAATTGTGTATAAAAGTAATGAGGTTGCAGTCACACCCTCCCTACAGCAGATCCCAGGATTTGATGCTGTAAAAAAGTAAAAAAAAAAAAAAATGATAAAGATTAAAACAACTCTGATTTATGGCCTGCTTATTGCAAACATGTGGATTTTCTTTTGTGATTATTTGACAAAACCACTCCCTGCCATTACTGCTGCAACAAAACCCAACGCCCGACACAAACAAAATCATGTATTTAAATAAAATCATGTATTCAGTCATGAGATGTCATAGTGTAAACCATGGTASATTGCATTTACTTTAAGAGAACATGTCATCTTAATCCCATGCCCAGGACTTAAATTCCATCTCAAAGTAATGACCACTAAGAGAGAGTTCATGCCTGGAGCGTACACGCCAATGGCTTCATCTATTTTGAGTTTAAGGGTAATTWATGGTCCATGATTCGGCCAAAGTTATTGCCATCAGTCATTGGCCCATTTACCCTGGACATGTCTAAGGATGTTTCTGCTCATGCTATTCGTCTGTTAAGATTTTTCATAGTTGCCATAATGAAGACTGATAAGTAGCTCTTTTTTTCCAGCCCCACCCATTCAGGAAATGTGACCTAACATGTGATCAGCACTGCATGGCAGCATTCCACACATGTAACTTGTGCAAAAGGAAGCAGATTTTATTTTATTTCAGTCATTCTCTGGATATTGTATGATCCTTTTATTTCATAKTATATACTGTATGTATGTGGCTTCACACATGATAAAAAKCTGCATGGTGTACTGTGCATATATTCTAACAATGATGACGTGGACAACCTGTTAATTAGACTCGTTTATCAGTTCCTTTAAGGAATTGTAAGGAATATCAGTATGTATTCCTTAAAAGCAATTACAGTTTTCTACAGTGAAATGAACTGATAATTATTAGCATAAAGGTTACTGTGAACCACGACATGTTTGTTTGATCATCTACCAATAAATTGCCAATGTATAAGAAATTAAAATAGCTTCCTGGCACAGTTATAATATCGACCGTTCCACTGAGGAATTACTTAAATCCCAAGGTAGAATGAAATGACCTTTACTGAGAGCACAGCGTAGGTGACTATGAACTGATCCACGGGGGTCACGCATGAGATTTTTAGATCTATGTTTGTTAAGCCTCCACATTTCCACATTACACAGCCCGATATGCAACAAACCTGCACTATGTACATGTACTATATGTTCTGAGTCCTTTATATTAGAGTCAGCATTCATTTGTCAACTGAGCTAAAGTAGCTCTTATATTGGAACAGACCTCCTGGGTCACACACCTGTAAGCCATAATCATCAAAATTAAAACAAAAATGGAATGAATCTAGAATACATGAGTTTCAAATTTTGAAATAAATATTCTTATTTTTTGTTATGCACTATATATATATATATAAGGAGGTCTTTCGGCTCTTTATTCCTATGTCATACTGTTGTTGGTTTCATTCTTCTCTCGTTCCTCCTTTTCCTCCAGTCCAACCATGGGATCACACAAACCACAGGTCCAGCAATCACAGCAGAGATGTCAGCCAGGTACAATAGCAAGTCATAACTACCAATGCGATCGTGCAGGATCCCTGACAAACACACACAAAGTTAAAAATAAGACTCTGTGCTGGATGAAGTGCTATTCTATGTGCTGATCAATAATTATGTTCCATGTTCAGATATCACAATATTAGAGTTAAATATAAGACTAGAGATTACCTGCGTCTCTTTCTGTGTTAAGATCCTCACGCCTGCATGCTACCATTACCTGCAAATGAAGTTTGTGATCAAATCGCTGCCACTTCTCACGTTGCTCCAATGTTTCTGCAGATATATTATTACCTCACAGTATGACATAAAAAGGTGATGATGACGCTGCTTACTGGTACATGGTGAGGGACTCCTGCTACCCCGGCTACACCAGCACTTGCGCCCTGTGCTGTTCACAGGTGAGACCGGGTTCACCCTGAACATATGTGACAGACATGAAAGCCTGGAGAAGWATGGAGAAGCTATGGAGAATGTTATTCTGCCCGTAACATTGTTCAGTATGACTGGGTTCGTGGTACGCCAGTGATGGTCTGGGGGGCATATTCATGGAGGGACACTTAGATCTATATATGCTAGAAAACTGCACGCCGACTGCCATTAGTTATAGGGATGAAATTCACAGACACTTCTTTGGACTGCGATGGTGCAGTTCCCYCGGGGCGCCACTTCAGGTCGCATCCTTTGGTCTCCCTCAGGATCTCACTCAGCTCAGTTTAAAAGCGTTAAATTGTGTGTACCGTGTAAASCAATAGAAATAAGAGTATTCCTTTAGTACATAATGTACTGTATCCCTCCCCCTTCCTCACCTAGGACAAAAACAACATGTGAAAAAAGTCATCATTCCAGCCAGATACAGCACGAACAATACATAATAAGACAAAACAACCTTCTCCCAAGACCAACAAAAGMTTACACATATCTAACTTTAAAAATTGAACACAAAACAACATAAAATGCATGAGCGCAGGCGTAAGAGAGTACAATTCCACTACAAAACACAAGAATCTTGGGCACAGTAAAGGACAATGAAGAGCTAATCAGTACATAGTTCTAGTGCAAAGAAAAAGAGATATTGCAATATAGTACTAATGTGGTAAGATTAAACCATACATGCTGGTTAGGTTTCACATACAAGTGAAACAGTCCTTTGTACTAATACAGTGCAATAATAGTTCATTGACCCCCCACTAAAACCGCCATTTAAGACACCATATTGAGTCCTGGAATGGGGACAAAGCATGCATAATCACCTCAAAGAATGGACCTCAAAGAGCCTTTTACTCTGCCATGCCACCACACCATGACTTATCTCCAACACAGACTGAATTACCAGCAGACACTGGACAGGCCACTGGGGGGGGGGAGGTTGTGTAGCAGACAATCATTAGATAATTCACACACATAGGGTTTAGGATCATATCTCATGGGAGACTCATGGGCCTCATCACCAAAGGTCCTTGGCAGACTTTAAGGCAATGTTTCTTCTGATCAGGATCAGCAGCCTGGGATCAAACTTGGCAGCATGTTCAAATCACACGTGAGGATTGCCTGCACAGTTCTACATGACACACTGACAATGGAAGCAATGTTGTGAATTGTTCTCCGAAGATAATCATGCACAAGCTGCCGAATGGTTTTGACTTTTGAGTTTGTTGAACGTCTTCCAGATCTCTCGTCATCTTCTAGTGATGTTCAAAACACCTCTAACGACTCATTTGCCCAGTTTCACATAGAATTTCACATTCTCCCCTTGGTCTAACTTGCTGTCCATGATGAAATAGCAGAAGTGATCAGAATAGCACCAGTTGCACCACTCCCAATGTGCACACGGCAATGTTGGCACAAACGTTTGTGTGTTACAGAACTAGTCTTGAGACTTTTTGATACCACCTCATTAAAAGGATACAGTAACAGATTCCTGAGGTAAATGTGGGCTGTAACTATGGGGATCATRGATAAGCTATTTGGGGAAATCAGTAAGATATTAATTATACCTTAATAAACAATTAAATGCATTTATAATGAATATGTGACAAGCTAAAGTTATTTCTAAAAATAGATATTCAGGCTGATGTAAATATGAGGTAAAGTTGTGAGGGAAATTATATCCTTAATCGCAGGTCTGCATCTGTCACAGAGCCAAACTCCTTTAGCAGGGACACGAATGTGTTGTGGATTCTGCACACCCAGCCAGTGCACCACATGGAGGTGAGCTTGATGATCCAGCTCCAGMMATCCTCACGGTGTTCAAACTCAGGCTGTTCCTCCACAGAGGCCTGCCGGCTTTCCCCATCTCTGTCATTCTCCCTCAGAACCGTCATCACCATGTCCTCCGAGTGCATCTTACAAGGGTTTCCCTCCCCAGCCGGAGAAAAGCTCTTCTCCTTGTGGTTTACMTCAAGTTCAAGAGCCTCCAATAACCACCTGGACTCCATATTAACATCCATTAATATCTGTTAACAGCTGTTACACTGAACTGCCTCCCACCTAACACACAGTATGAGTGCAGATCAATTCCTGCTTTCTGTTTCACCCAGATGAGAACGGGTTCCCTTTTGAGTCCGGTTCCTCTCAAGGTTTCTTCCTACTGCCATCTCAGGGAGTTCCTCTGGAGGTACAGTGGATTTGATGTCCTCACCAGTTTCAGGTGTATGGGTCTCACTTGTGGGTTTGTCTTTGGTCATACTGAAGATGTCCTTCATTGTTTCCTGGAAATTATGTACAAAACCCACACTTACCCTACAACAAAGCTTTGGATTTACAGCTGTAAAAAAAGAATAATTGTAATAAGGATTAAAACAACTTTATGGACTGTTTATGGACATGCAGAATATTTTTGTGATTATTTGATAAAACCACTCCCTGTTATTAATTCAGTTTATTTTTAAGCACTTTTAAAAATAAACAAATGAATAAATAAATAAACTGAACTTACCAGGGTTAGGGTCATTACCACTGCAGTACAGCATAAATGTGTGTGGGCGTGGCTAGRTTTGCATATACAGTGTGACTGGATAGGATGCAGGATTCCTGTTAGAAAGGGGAGGGCTGTGTGGGATTGTTTACAGATAACAAATGTAACCTCATTTGTATTATTAATATAATTATTACAAATGTCCATATCAATTAMATTTATTTCAATATGTTTTTACTAAATTTGTTAAAAAATAAAACCCCAATGCCCTACCACATTGTGTTAATTGTGTGTGTGTGTTTTTAAGAGACCCCCGTCATCAACAGGAGCCCGGTGGAGAGAGTGGACAGCTTCCGTTACCTCGGTGTGCACATCACGCAGGACCTGTCATGGTCCTGTCACATCAACACCGACAGCGTCTCTAGCACCTCAGACGCCTGAGAGACTTTGGACTGCCCTCCAAGGTGCTCAGGAACTTCTACTCCTGCACCATAGAGAGCATCCTGACGGGAAACATCA
>QMIH01003834.1:0-18450 GCA_003987875.1 Clarias batrachus | reverse complement strand
GAGCTCCTTCCTCTTCCTCCGCCGCCGCCTTCACGCGCCGCCGAGGATCACGAGCTCCTTCCTCTTCCTCCGCCGCCGCCTTCACGCGCCGCCGAGGATCACGAGCTCCTTCCTCTTCCTCCGCCGCCGCCATCACGCGCCGCCGAGGATCATGAGCTCCTTCCTCTGCCGCCGCCGGCACGCGCCGCCAAGAATCACGAGCTCCTTCCTCTTCCTCCGCCACCACCTTCATGCGCCGCCGAGGATCACGAGCTTCCTCTGCCACCGCCGCCCTGCTTCATAGAGGACGGCGTACATCTTCTGCCTCCGCCGCCCAGCCGCATAGAAGACGGCGAACATCTTCTGCCTCCGCCACCCAGCAGCATAGAGGACGGCGAGCCTCTTCTGTCTCCGCCGCCCTGCATCAGCGGGGACATCGGGCCACCTTGCCCACGGGACATAGGAGCCAGCCTCTTAGGGAGAGGGGTGGACATTGTGCCCTGGGGGGATGCCCTGGACCTCCTGTGGCGCCCCGGAGTTGCGCCCTTTGAGGGGGGGTTATGTCAGGGATAACCCCTAGAGGGCGCCAAAGCGCCCTAAGACATTTTTGTGTAGTTCTTTTTTAGTTTCTATTTTATACTACATTTCCCGGTTTGCAACTCGGTCAGGTCACGTGGGCGCGCACCTGATCCGAGTTGATTAATAGTTTCATTATAAAAGGTGTGTTTGAGTTCTAGTTTTCGTCTTGCATTTGTTACAATAAGTTTAAAGTAAATGTCTCGTGTTGTTATTCGTGGTTTGGTTTCGTTTTATTATTAAAGTCTCTTTGTTTATTTAATTTCCCTGTTTTTGTGTTCATGTTAAATAAAATAAATCGTTTTCCTTCACCATCTGGAATCCCTGCATTTATGCCTCGCACAACCCAGTACCGTGACAGCTTGCAGTCTCTGTTCCAGTTCATCCCAAAGCTGTTCAATGCAGTGTTGAGATCAGGGCTTTATGTGGGTTCTTAAACACCAATCTCATCGAACCCTGTCTTTACAGTCATGTTGGAATAGAAAACAAAGTTGCCACAAAGTTGGAAGTATAGAATTGTCCTAGATGTCTTGGTATGGTGAAGCATTAAGATTTTATACATTGTAAAAACAATGCAGCCAAAATATGCAATAATCTTCTTTGAATGGTTAATATTGTGATGTGTTTTATGCTCTTTAAAGGCTTCATAACAGCTCTAATGTGATTTACTGTTAGTTGTTGATTTCTGAGACGGGTAACTCTAAACTAACTTCACCTCTGCAATGGAGATACATTTTGGTCTTGCTTTTCTGGAATAGTCTTCATGAGAGCCAGTTTCATCAGATGGGTTTTGCAAATGCACTTGACAATACTGTTTTATTTTTTTTAACAAATTTATTGTTACTTAATTACCTAATGCTATATGTGTGCCATATGTATTTCATCAAAAATAAATCCATTTGTTGTGCAAATATTTGTTGCACAAGGCCCCAGCATTGGCAGCTTAACAGTGATAGTATATGAACATACAACTTCAGGGGAGTAGTCTAATGTCTACTAACCTATGCCTGTAACACACAGATCTACCTCCGCTGTCAGCTTAAACCACAACAATGGACTCTGATTCCATCTCCTTACTTTTCAAAATGCAGGGCATAATGAATGTGAAAGGTGTGTGAAAGGGAAATAGGAGGCAGCACTTTTGCCCCATGATTTGAAATCCATGCCACTGGGACACCAAGTTATGAATGTAAAGGCATATTAATTATAATAATTTCAAAATGATGGATCTACAAATTACCTACAAAGTGTGAGACTGTATTTACTTTCAGAACTACTCCATGGAATTGCACTCAAAGTTAACCTATGACTAAAAGTATTGCTCAGACTATGACATAAAAGTTATTCTTGAAACTTCCTACTCCTACTTTCAGCAAGGAGTAGGACTGCTCCTAGGAACGTGTGTAATGACACTGTTGATGACATTGAGAGCAGAACGTAGGTTAAAATTTACAGTGGGCATTGTAGTTTTGACAGTTTTTTGAAATTTACATTGTGGAAAATTGAAATGGTGAAATCAGTGCCAGTTTTTTGAAAGCTTTATGCACATAGACAAAATTGTTGCATGAAGTAATTTCAATCAGACTGCGACAATAACAGTTGTTTTGAGCCCCTATAATATAACAGTGCAAGACAGTCATGATCTAATAAAAATGACTTTGAGAAGAAAGCAAAACTGGAGAGAAGATGAGATCCTTTTGCTTGGGAAGGAGGTAGTAAAATATAAAGAAATAATAAAATTCCTGAAGCTGTCAAATTTTAGTGTTTTAGTGATATTCTAAATTATTGATATAGTTAGGACACATCTGGAGATTTCCTAGGTTTTGGTGGAGAGGAGTGATTTCCTATTTTAAGAATGTTGCTATAAGAATTTTAAGAATAAATTGCTTTCACTTCTACTTCTAAATGTAGGACTAAAAATGCCTTTACTCAATTTTTAGCCACTTAGGAGTGATTTCCTTCTGTGAAATGCTTAGTAAATACATGTGTTGGATTCTTACACAACTTACGATGATAGACATGCACTTGTGACATTTTGAATATATTTTCTTGGCAAATAAAATGCATCACAGTTCTCCAGTGTTAGGATCACATGTAAAATAAGATTTTGCATTAAAACACAATTGTAAACTTGTGTTTTAAATAGGAAAATACTTGTCACCTTGTCCCTTAGGATTGTTGTGTTAAGGTCTCATAGCTGGGAGGAGATCAATCATAGAAAATCGGACAATGCAGATAATTCACTATATGCAATCCTTCCACACGAACGATAGGAACCAGACAATGTTGGAGCATGAGAGAATTCATAAATTAAATCTAAATAACCAGACGGCGAGGTTCAGAAACACAGACTTCCATTCCAGGGGAATAACATTGAATAATACTTTTTTTTTTCAATTATCTGAGATCAAAGATGCTATTGTGCTTTAGGGGTACTTGAGCTTAATAGATACATCCACCTAGGGATTGGCCAGGATGGAGCACTGCATGAAAACAGCCCAATCCAGAAGTTTTTGGAAACAGTGAACTCCCAGCTATAGTTGGCCAGATGTATACTGGTAAAACCTGACCCAGGTTACCAAAAAAAAAAAAAAAAACATAAATGTCCACACACAATGTAACTCAAGTCAATGGACATGCCTGGGTAACTGTGACAAAATACAACGAATATGATACAAGAGCGAACACAAGAAAACTGCCAAACCAAAAAGACTGAAAAAGGCACATCATGTGACCACTGTGGTAAGTTTGATTTAATCGTGTTTATATAAAGTTAGAGCTACTATCTAATGTGTGTTTTTTTTTTCCTTTCATTGTTTATTTGGCCTGAACAGTCTTAAAATGATTCCAAAATCTATATATGCTCGTGTTTATTTTCTTTCTAGAATTCATGTAAAACCCTTAAGTTATTTTGCAACACAATGGAAGTTGGCGTTAGCCATTAAAACTTTGCTTTCCAATGGTGACCTCACACCTTCTAAAGGACTTAAGCTTCGCTGATGTTGACTCAGAGCTTTTCAAAGGTATTTAAGATGTGTTTAGGTATTTTTTTTCTTCTGTTCAGCATGCTGCAAGACCTATTATAAAACCATAAGGACAAAATATTCAATGTTCCAGCCTGACAGTTAGGAATTTGATAAATGCTATTATTATTTTGAAATACTGTTAGCCTTTTCAGTGGGTAAGTTTCTATTATGTTTCACTGGCTAAAAGAAGAAGAACCAATAAGTCGAACTTGACCTGAAAGAGCCATACAGTAGGTGTGAAATGCAAATATCTCTTGGGTGTGAAAAAATCCTGAGAGGATTATCTGCCATGGCAGCAGTCACATTCCTGAAACAGTACAGATGCAGAAGAATACAGACGTGTGGAATTTTACATTTTCGGCCAGTATTTGTCTGAATATTTCCAAAAATCATTGGAATTTACTGATCCATATACAGCACGTTCACTTAGGGGTGTACTCACTTTTGTTGCCAGGTTTTCAGCTATTATTGGCTGTATTTTTAGTTATTTTGAGGGGACAATAAATTTACACTGCTATACAAACCTTACATTGACTACTTTTCATTTTCATTGTGTCAAAGAGTCATTTACGCAGTGTTGTCCTATGAAAAGATATAAAGGATATAAATTAAATATCTGCAGGGGTGTTCTTACTTTTGTGACATACTGTATATATATATATATATATATATATATATATATATATGGGGTAAGGTAGCTATCAGAAAAGATGTGCGTGTACTAATAAACATTCATCCATATTGTCCTAATGTTGTGCAAAAAAAAAAAAATGTTGCGGTTTTGTAAACTCTCCTATAAGTCAAATTATGCATAAAATATATAGTGCATGTTCTTATGTGAGAATAAGATTCCTAAAAACAAACAAACAAAAAAAAATTGTATAGTGTAAAAATTTCATCGTATTCAAAAAAATCATGTAAAAATAGAATCTTATTCACATATATTTTATGTATCATTAGACTTGTATGAAAGTTTCCAAAACCACATTTTTGCACAACCTTAGGCCAATATCCATAAATGTTATTAGTACTCGCGCATCTTTTTTGACAGCTTACTTACCCCTACACATATAGAACAGCTTATTTCATACAGTGTAGCAGAGAATGCGCAAGGGGTTAACGGCCAGTGACATCACTAATGATCACAGGGTTCACCACCTGACTTGGAATTGCCTTTGCCATCAGTAACACATCCTCATGCTGTATACTTGTCTCTGATTTCTATATCAGAAATGATTGTGATGGTAAAACTAAATTGTTTAAAAGAGAATTTTAACTCAAGTGTCTGTGCTGCCTCCTGCAGGTTCTACCTGGTTCAACATCCTCCAAAGTTTTAAGCAGTTTCGGAAAGTGTGGTAACATTACATTAGAGAAGAAAGAAAAGAAGTATGTTCTCTGTTGTTAGTCTAGGACATCGTTGCTGCCTGTCTTGGATAAGATTTGTTTGGAAAAAAAAAAAAAAAACAATCTCAATGAGCTGTTTCCTTAAAGTTAGTTAAGAGCTTATGCAATGTTCTGGCTATCACCTCTGGCGAACGCAGAAATTTACTCAAAAGTGACTGAATCCTTAGATGAGAAACTTTGTAAGTAAGACCTGATGTAAGTGGAGTTCATGCAACTAAGCAGCATTACCACTGGCCGACAAAAAGGCAACAAAACACATAAGGAGACGAGTGTGTCAATCTGACGCGTCTCTGCGTGCTGTTAACTTGCTCATGGCCCTGCTAGGCATTTACATTTACTTTAGCATTTAATATTTTTTGACTTAAGATAAAAAGATAAAGATAAGACAAAAAAAAATTATATAAGTGTGACTGTAGGTGTTCTGTGCTATACACACTTTAAACACAAGATGGAAGCATAGCACAGAACAGATCATAAATTGTTGTAATGCAGAATCACATTTAAGTGTATAAAAGTTATACTTTGACTTTTAGGCTAATGCAGAAACAAAATAAAATACTGCACTTTTTATGAATAAACATTTTAGAACTTACACTTCCAAACTACTTCTAGATGTTTATAATGTAAACTATTGAAATGCTTCTGTATATTTTTATTGCACATAATAGACTATGGCCCAGATTAAACTTGGTTAGAATATATCAACATTATAACCAAGTAATAGATTTTAATGGATTTATGTTTTTTCTTTTTATGTTTTTTCTCTCTCCAATAATTTCCACATTATACTACATTTTAATAACTGGAAAAAAAAAATTGTGGTGAATTTGTGGTTTATAATGAAACACTTGCGGATCAGCAGACATTAGGACAGTTTGTTAACAAAACACTGCTAAGAAGCTTCCAGAAACCAAATCTTAAAGTGTCATTTGCCCAAGTTAACTATACATTTTTTTCAAATATTCATTTGGAAATCAACTGTGGATGTTTTAAAACCTAAAGACATCTAAGAAAATCTATTCACAGTGTATATCTGTTCATATTCATATTGATGTCTGAGAATGAACATCATTTCTGTTTCACAGTGCTATATACTGTAAGTTTGAGTCAATGAGTGTACAATTTCAGCAGGAACATTTAAAGTTTACCTTCATTCTCTCCTCTCATTTTATCTGTTCGCAAAGGTAAACATATTTCCTTAAACTTAAGTAGATATACTTAATTTGACTCTCAATTAATGTCATTAGTATCATTTGTCTTGTATTTATATTTGGCTTCTATTTCTAATTCTGTTACATCTTTCAAATAACATAAGACAAATACAATTAATGCAGTTTAAATGCTGAAACATTGGCAATATGTTTTATATTGTCTAATAAATCAATGTGGAAAGAGCTGAGTTTGTGCAGACACTTTCATGAACAAATGGATCCACAACTCTATTTTTCTCACTTAAGTTTATCATGACTATTGTTGATTACACTGGTCAAGTGAAGACAAGAAAAAAACACAATGTTTTCTCAACTGAATCTATTGTTCTGTCTAGGCAAACTTTATTATTTACTCTATATACTTTCTAGCATTATTTATGATTTAAAATGACTTTTTATTTTTTCCTGGTTTAACAAATAAATTAAATGTGCATTAGATTTTGTTACAAGTTGACAAATACTTATGCTTTTCTAAACATATTTACAGGCAGTCTGAAAGGTTCATGTTTCACAGTTACCAAAATAAATGCATACAGTAGAGCAAAATATTCAAATTAAAACCAGATTTTATTCAACTTTAACACAGGAACAAATGCTTTAAGCAATGTCAAGCTTAACATCTGGATTAAAATGGTATAGTCCTATTCAGTTTCTTATGTTTTTGTAGGAATGTCATTCCTTTGAAAGGTCACATATTTAACTGGATGTGTAAATTGGTTTGCAAGGTACTGTAGGAAAATGGTAAAAAACATTAATCTGCTCCAAAACAAGGCTTTTCATTTACTAAACAGGATTTTATGTTCTATTGTGGGCAACTTTTGTGGGAAAAAGCCATCAATTATACTGAAAAGGTTAAATCCTTTTAACCTAAAAGATAATAATAATTCAAAAACAGATTAAATTACTTTCAGCTTTAATAAGAGAACAAATGTCTAAACACAAGCTTTAAGGAGTAACCTGTTCTAAAATGTTATAGTCCTGAATTGAACTGAATATTTTTACTAGGATTAGTTTATATTTTAACAGCGCTGAAATGGTTTAAATGAATTTTAATAAGCTGGAGTCATTTTAAGACAAAACTCAATCGTTATCCGATGTACTTTTTTGATTTCTCATCTGTGATTCATTCGCCGATTACAGAAAATACAGAGTTTATTTGGCTGATGATGAAAGAAGTACAACTTAGTGTAAACAAGGCATACGAACTTCTCCTCAACCTTACAAACGTATTTCTTTTTATTAATAAGTTAATAAGCATTGATAATATTAGGTTAAATAAGAGAGTTCTGCTGTACAGAATGACAGACATCACTGATTACATTAAAGTCCATCAGATTATTTTTAGCTTTAACCTTTTAACTCTTTCTACAAACACTTTACCCATGGGTTATTACACTAGTATTAAATAAAGTTTTAGTCACATTGAAATCTACTTGACATGAACGTGAGCATTTATGCATTACAGGTCATCCTTTCTTTCCTTGTGAAAGATGTTTCCATCTGGCTGCACCTTCCAGGTCACTGTGCTGTTCTGCAACATGCCATTTTCCTCCAGTTTCTGCTTGATCTAAAAATCAATCAAAAAGACACTGAATGCATTTTAGAAAGAAGCCAAGAATCAGTGACTTTATATATATAAATTGTAATGATGTCCTGTGACTCACCTGATCTAAAATCAATGACTGATCTATTACACACACATCAGACACCACCTGCAGTCTCATTATCTGACTCCTTGTTGGGAAATCTGTGGAAAACACAGACACACACACAAACAGTTTTTCCTCCTGTGTCCCAAGTAGTAAAAATGTGTCTATGTTTGCTCAGTAAAAGATTTAATGTAACAGAGCACAATGTTTCCAGCAGTCCACACAGACAGTGGGTGGTGTAGTGACATTATGACATAATGTACTGTGCTTTATGACAACTAATGGGTTAGAAATTTTAATAATGTATATGAAAATTAATGAAAGTTTCACTTTCAAAATATTAATTAATGCTGACCTTGTTGTCGTTGTATTTATTTATACAACTTATAGGGTCGCGGGAGCCTCAAGCCTTTTCCAGGGGACTTAGGGCACAAGGCAGTGTACCCTGAACAGGTGGCCTATCCATCGCAGGGCACACACATACACACACTCACCTATTCAAACCCTACTGGCAATCTGCCTAATCTGGATGTCTTCAGATTGTGGGAGGAAAGCACCTGGGTAACATGCAAACTTCATACACACAGACCTGAGGTGGGAATCGACTCTAGACGTGCAAGGTCACAGTGCTAACCAATAAGCCGCTGACCTTGTCACAAAAATAAAACACAAATAATTTCATCTACTGTACTTTGAACCTTTTCTCATGCCATCATTCGGTCGTGGACTGTGAACTAATTTTGCTGCATTTTTAAGGAAAAGTATAACGTATAAAAAGGACAAAATTTATTATTATATTTTTTTACATTCAGCCATTTACCTCTGACATAAAATTAGACATGATAACTGAGAAAATATCTCACTGGTGTGGCAGAAGAAATAGTACTGGTCGCTGCAGGGGAAATCAATAAACGTTCCATTATTAATTACTGCACAGTTCTCATTGCCATAACGATTATCAGGTTGTCCAGGAGCCCATGAAAGGTTTGTAGCGTTGGTCCTGTCTGTCCACTTCCAAGTGTCTCTATAAAACCCAATCCAAGTATAAGTGGGTGGCAGCAACTGATATAGCATGCTGGAGTCTGAGCTGTTAAGAGCGCTGGCCAAGTCTGTGTGATATTGTCGACAGTAAGCCCGAGCATCAAGCCAGGACAACGCCGGACTAGTGATGAGGATGAATTTGGCAGAGACATTGAAATCAGCTGTGAAAAAGTAAACAAATAGTCATGTCCCTCTCAGCACCTGTTTTCACAGAAAATATGAATAAAATATATACCCCAAAATGTTAAATAAAAATTAATCAAATCAGTATCTGGATTTTTACTCACCATCATAGCATATGAAAGGTCTTAGCCCTGAACATAGTGCATCAAACCACTGAGTTGATGAACTTATACAACCACATGATTCTATTCCACCATAATTATTAGGCTCTCCAGGGTTCCAGTTGGTGTATGTGACACTCTTCAATGGGAGCTCGCCTAAGGACCAGCGCCAGCCATTGACGTCATTCCACAATCCAACCCAGACAGATGCTGTTGCAGTCAGATGTTTGTCTAATGATTCTTTCTTCAATCTAACCCAATCAGTATTACTAAGGATTATTGCCAGGTCAGTGTGATTCATCCTGCAGTAAGTCTGAGCAGCAGGCCATGTCATTAATGTCGAGATCAGCTCATATCTCTGAGGGACGGTAAGCAGGATGGATACAGCAACTGGGACCAAACCTGTTGGTGGTATTTCATCTTTTGAAACTTTAACTGGTCAATATTTCAAAGTTAAAATTTCAAAGTGTGTTTCATTAGCATGACTGTATTAGCACTGGTAACAAAGCACATTAAAATAACTATTAGGCATATTATATACAGTATGTTCTCAGATAATCAGCAACCAATTATAAGGAATAAAAATATCACTATGAGGTAGGAGGCACAATGTCTGTACATTGTAGATATCTCGAAGAATATACAGTTTTGCTGTCTTTTGTGCAACATATCATTAGTGGTCTAATATATTTACTATATCCTGGGCATTGTGGTTTCAGGTTTCCTGAAAGATGATAATGGTTCTCAGGCTCCAGAAAAAGTCGACATTTTGCTCTCGTTTCCAATGGCTGAGTAACCCAGACCCTGGAGCTTACGCATATTAATTATAATGGATAAGAAGCGAAGCGTGTCGATATTAGAATACAGATGTTCCTGATGGCTAAATTAATAATTAATATTTCAGCACTGCAGTTACATTCAGTTGAATGACAGTAATTTAGTGATTTAACTGTTCCTTAATTTCATTTTTCCCTCTCCATCTGAGGAGGTAAAGAAAGGATAATGCTATGAATTATAGTTACAGTATAGTTCTATAGTTATAGAACTTAAATATTGACAGTAACCTAGAATTTAATAATCAGGATGAATGCGAAAACACCTGTAAAAATGAGTTGGACTCAAAAGTGAAGTGGAAAAACACACAACAGGCTGATCCAACTTTGATGTAATGTTCTTAAAACAAGTCAAAATGAGGCTCAGTAGTGTGTGTGGCCTCCGCATGCCTGTATGCCCTCCCTACAACACCTGGGCATGGTCCTGATGAGGTGACGAATGGTCTCCTGAGAGATCTCCTCCCAGATCTGGACTAAAGCATCCGCCAACACCGGGACAGTCTGTGGTGCAACGTGGCATTACTGGATGGATCGAAACATGATGCCCCAGATGTGCTCAATTGGATTCAGGTCTGGGGAAAGGGCGGGCCAGTCCATAGCATCAAGGCCTTTGTCTTGCAGGAACTGCTGACACACTCCAGCCACATGAGGTCTAGCATTGTCTTGCATTAGGAGGAACCTAAGGTCAACCGCACCGGCATATGCTCTAACAAGGGATCTGAGAAAAACCATATGCTGGTACGGTTGGCAGTAGGTTCCTCCTAATGCAAGACAATGCTAGACCTCATGTGGTTGGAGTGTGTCAGCATTTGGTTTTACAAGGGGTTCTGAGGATCTCATCTCGGTACCTAATGGCAGTCAGGTTACCTCTGGTGAGCACATGGAGTGAAAGCACCTCCAGCATTCAAAAGTGACCAAAACATCAGTCAGAAAGCATGGGAATGGAGAAGTGGTCTGTGGTCACCCCTTTCAGAACCACTCCTTTATTGGTGGTGTCTTGCTAATTGCCTATAATTTCCACCTGTTCTCTGTTCCATTTGCACAACAGCATGTGAAATTGATTGTCAGTCAGTGTTGCTTCCTACTGAAAGTGGGCAGTTTGATTTCACAGAAGAGTGATTGCTTTGGAGTTGCATTGTGTTGTTTAAGTGTTCCCTTTATTTTTTTTTAGCAGTATATTTAATCGCTATAGTTCTTAAGATGAGAGAGAAACAGCAACTTATGTTATGCTATATAATGTAATATATAATTGTTGAAGCAGAAGTGCAAATTCCCAGATAAATCGACACTTAAACTTATGTATATATTTCATTCTGTTTCGGATTGACACATAGTTATAAAATGAAACACAAATTGGGGTCAAATATTATAATAACTTGTGCAATAGGAATTATGATTTTGTAAACTATACAGTCAATTAATAAAACTTTCATTTTATTTACTCACCAATGATACAAAGTTGAAGAAAAAGTTTTAGTTTCATGGTGGATGGATAGCTGGGGAGTTAGAAAAAAAAAAAAAAACATCTTAAGTGCTAATAAAATATAAAAATATCAAATACAACATACATCATTATTGTTATTAACAGTTGCCACTTGACCCATGATCATTAAATCATACCTGAAATAACGAAATTCTGAAGGCCTTAACAGCACAGTTTTTATCTTCTTTAGACCACTACTTGATTACAACTCTGTAAAATGCTAACCTGTTTACTTCATCTTTCCTTTTATTCCTGGGAAAAAAAATGACATTCCTGTGATGCTGACTAATTTTCATATTGTTTTGACTTTCCTTTAGAATTGAGAATCCTTATTTAAATAAAAACAAATTTCAAAACAGATCAAAGTGATTGAGTACAGTCTGGGATATCCATGTGAAAATGTAGGCGTTAAAGCATCCTCCATCCTAATCATAGTCATTTACAGTTTATGGCTCTACAAAGGAGGTACAGTGTATTGTTATTATAATGAAAAATCTACAGTAAAGGTCAGAAAAGGTCAGGCCTGGATTGGTAAATAGATTTTCTTGACAAATAAAAAGGATCTCCATCTTAGCGATATCATGTAAAACGAGCTTTCATATTGTTATGCTACTGTACAAACACAGACTCCTGTTTTACATATGGAAAGAAGTGCTACCACTTCAATGCTGTAGGTCAGAATGTCATAGAAAGAATGTTATTACACACTTGTGAGGAAAACAAGCTTGATATGTACACCTCCATCTCTGAATACACAACATGTTAAACTGGGTTTCACTCCTATCAGCTAAAAATATCCTATCAGGAAACTGAGGGTAAAATGTATGTGGACTCACCAAAACGGGATAACAGAAGATTGGAGAAATCGTTGCCCAGTCTGATTAATCTCTATATCTGCTTCAACAATTGGATGGTAGGGATAGAATCTGGCATAAACAACTGAAATCATGGATTCATCCTTCAACAGTCCAACACCATAATAATCTAGCAAATCCACACCATAACAACCAATTAGTCAGTTATTAAATGACAACATGTCCAACAACGGGTTTGAAATTTGCCCTTATTTTATATCAATTTGATCTCACTCACTCACTCACTCATCTTCTATACCACTTTATCCTGCATTCAGGGTCACAGGGTGTCAATCCATCACAGGGCACCCACTCATTCACACACTATGGGCAATCTGGAAACACAGATTCATTAGGTAGCACCAGGTAGAGAGCATGTTGCTCCAGTGCCAGGGCCTAAAGAGAAAGCTTTAAAACAAAGAAGAGTTCCTGCATAAAAGAAGGAGAGAGAGAGAGCAGCACACAGTATGATAATTGTGCTCTCAAACAAAAGGTGGTAATGGTAAAAATAAAATAAAATAATTTGAACGACGGAAGAAAACAAACATAAGATAAGCCCATTAAAGGGATAACCTCATTGTAAGTGGACAAGAGCATTTATTTTCAGCTTCCAAAACCCAATCCTGTCTCAAGAAGATAGAGTCGCATTGTTTTTGCTTTTTTGTTTTCAGTTTTCTTTAATTCCAATTAATAAACCCATGTTATCTAAGAACAGAGGTCTCCAGTTGACCCTTAAGGCTTTTATTTAAGGCATGGCTTGGTGTGTTCCTTGCGCTTCATGATGTTGTTTCATTGCATGAAAAAATCTGTATACAGTAAAAGTCCTGTAAATTCCACTGTTGCCATGGTAGATAATCCTCTCAAGATTTTTTCACACCCAAAATATATTTGAATATCAAGCCTATAACTCTTTCAAGTTAGGTTCAACTTAAAACCTTTTATTGGTTCTTCTTCTTTTACCCCCAACCCAAACCTTTTCAGCTATTGGATCACCGTATGCATTTGCTCTTTTCCTGTTGGTTGGGCTTTAATTTCAGCCCACCCACAACGCCAGATATGTAGCCCTGCATATATACTGTAGCTATAGGCCTTCAATTCTGTTTACAATATACAGTAAATGCTCAGACAGTGATGGAGTTTTGATATCTTTTTTTTGTACAAGAATGAAATATATAAAACAAGAATAAATTGAAGTATTAATACTATAAAAATAACTATAATAAAATATATAATGTAATATAAAACTGTATTAATTATATAGAAGAAAGAAATCACAGTTAAATAAATAAACTATAATAGAAACATACCCCCATGACACAGCGAATAGGATTGAAATAGCAAAAAATAAATAGGAATTCAAAATGAATAGAAAAGAAATAGAAAGTAAAATTTAAAAAAATTATCAAATTCCTAAATTTACTCTTTTCTTTCTTTCAAAAAATATTTGCTCAGTTCTACTTTGTCAGGTTGGTCCATTGAATATTTTCTCCATAGGGTTTCACAATATGTCTTGCTGAACAGAATAAAACACTTTATTAGCAACACTGACCTTTGAAAATTTCTGGGTCGACATCAGCAAAACACACACATAACTCCTTTAGAAGGTGTGAGTTCATCATTTACTTATGTGGGGAAATTACCCTGTTACCCAGATATGATTATTTTAAAGTCATAATAACCATTTAATACAAAATAAAAAGTTTTATCACAATATTTATATAAAACTCATCCAGTTTGTGAATCATATCTGTGAAAATATATATTTTTTATTATTATGCAGATGTCGTACTGATTCCTGTAAAAAAGTGAAAGTGAAAAAGTTTTAATTTTAACTTCCATTGTTTTGCAAAATAACATATAATAGGTTTCACATGAATGCTAGAAAGAATATAAACACAACCATATATTGATTCTGTGATCTTTTTTCAAAAAATATTTCAAGGTACTGTACAAATGATAGAAGACGTGCATTGTAATAATAAAAAAAGAATCTTGGCAAATAAAAAGTATGACTGTTCTACGGTGTTAGAATAACATGTAAAAAATAAATAAATAAATAAAATAAAAAAGATTTCATGTTGAAGGGCAAATGTGAACACAAAAACTCAAAGTTTTAAATAAGTTTTAAATAGTTTTAAATCTTATTTGGTAGTTTAATATGGAGTTACCAATCACCTATTGAACAACTTCAAACTTTCTCTACAATATGTGTTAACTTTACCTGTACAGGTTCATATCATTACACATTACACATTGATAGATATGTTTATTTATTTTAACTGAGCTTACAGGAAAACACCACAGATCGTACAAAAAAAAAAAACTGAACATTATGTCTTCTTGTCTATCTGACTACTAACGAAATTCTGGCCACAAGCTATGATGAGGGTGCCCCGATCCTGATTTAACACTGCCCTAAGAGATAGGGAATTCCATGCTAACAAACTAACCAACATACACATGTGGACAAAATTGTTGGTACCCTTCAGTCAATGAAAGAAAAACTCATAATGGTTACAGAAATAACTTTAATCTGACAAAAGTAATAATAAATAAAAATTATTTTCATGCTTCAACGGAATTATTTAAAAAAATAAACTCATGTTACAGGCCTGGACAAAAATGATGGTACCCCTAGAAAATACTGAAAATAATGTGACCAAAGGGACATGTTAATTCAAGGTGTGTCCACTAATTAGCATCACAGGTGTCTACAATCTTGTAATCAGTCAGTGGGTCTATATATAGGGCTCCAGGTAGTCAGTGTGTTGTTTGGTGACATGGTATGTACCACACTCAACATGGACCAGAGGAAGCGAAGGAAAGAGTTGTCTCAGGAGATTCGAAAGAAAATTATAGACAAGCATGTTAAAGGTAAAGGCTATAAGACCATTTCCAAGCAGCTAGAAAAAAAAGGTTACATGTTTATAAATATAAATGAAGTAAACAAGGTGAAAATCAGAAAGGTTTGCAGGTAAATTATATGCTAAAATAAGTATGTAGGTGGTTTAATACATTTGAAAAAGAAAGTCAAGTGAAAATAATGTTAACTAAGGTAACTATTGTCTTACCACAGTCATAAAATAGAAATAAATGCAATGCATTGCATATCATACTGTGTATGACTGTGCATGTGACAATTATAATTTGAATTTGGTTTTGCAATGTGAGAATATGTTACAGTGCGATACCATAATTTTGGCACCCCTGGTTAAGATGTGTTAAAAGCCTTAAAATAAATTCAGTTTTTATTGCAGAAAAAAAATAATGTGAATATAAAGTGAATTTTAAGGGGAAATAAAAATCCCTGACTAACAAATAATAATTTTTCATAAAATATCCTTTTCCTCAAAGTTGATCACTTTGTAATTTAGTAATTTATCACTTCCTGCTTCCCTAGGGTATAAATATGACGTGACACAGAGGCCATTTCTCTTATCCACTCTTCAACATGGGAAAGACAAAGGAACACACCATTCAAGTAAGTCAGACCTTCACAAGTCAGGCAATGGGTACAAGAAAATAGCCACCTGCCTGCGCCTGCCCATATCTACTGTGAGAGGAATCAGTAAGAAGTTTAAAAAAGCTAGAACAGAAGTAAACAAGCCTGGATGAAGACGCAAGTTTATTTTGCCTCCATGCACAGTGAGGAGGATTGTAAGAGAAATAAAAAATTCTCCAAAACTCACTGTTAAAGAACTGCAACAAATGATAGCATCATGGGGTCACAAAGTCTCCAGAACAACTATCAGACGCTATCTACATGCCAACAAGCTCTTTGGGAGGCATGCAAGGAAAAAAACTTTTCTCAGTCACAATCATAAACGCAAATGTTTGGAGTTTGCTAAGCGGTACTGGGGCTTCAACTGGGACCGTGTCCCTTTGGTCAGATGAGACCAAGATAGAGCTTTTTGGCAACAAACACTAAGTGGAACACAAAAGATGAGTATGCAGAAAAGCCCCTCATGACCACTGAGAAGTATGGGGGAGGATCGGTAATGCTGTGGGGTTGTTTCTCCTCCAGAGGCCCTGGGAACCTTGTTAGGGTGCATGGCATCATAAATGCTTTGAAATACCAGGATATTTTAAAGCAAAATCTGGTGGCCTCTGCGCGAAAGCTGAAGATGGGTCGTCACTGGGTCTTTCAGCAAGATAATGACCCAAAACATATGGCCAAATCTACACAGAAATGGTTCACCACACACAGAATCAAGCTCCTCCCATGGCCATCTCAGTCCCCAGACGTTGACATCCCTCACTGATCAGATCCCGCAGCTACATCACCGCCATCACCAGCACCTATCACCAGTCATGAACCACGCCTCCCTGTGCCGCCCTCTTATGACGGCAATCCCCTCACCTGTTGATCCATGCCTCCCTGCGCTGCCCTCTTACGACGGCGATCCCCTCACCTGGCGATCCCCTCACCTGGCGATCCCCTCACCTGTCACCTGTCACTCACATTTCTATCTCAATGCTCTCTCGTACTGGAGTTGCAAGCGTCGTCCTTCCTCACAGAATGCTCCAAGGTAGCATATATTATAACCCTCATTACTGGAAAGGAAAGGGAGTGGGGAACATCACTATGGGATGCCCAGGTCCCCTGCTGTGCCACCTATGGGACATTCATCTCCGAAATGAGGAGGGTATTTGACCGCTCATTTTCAGGACGCCAGGCAGCAGGCCAATTACTCAAGTTAAGTCAAGGATGCTGCTCCGTACATGATTACACCATCGACGTCAGGACTCTGGCACCCTCTTGTGGCTGGAATGAGCAGGCACTTTTCAATGCATTTCTCCATGGACTCTCTGATCTTATTAAGAATGAACTTGCAGCTCAAGAGCTTCCCACCACGATTCAAGAACTCATGGATCTGACGACATGTATTGACGCCCGCAAACACGTCCACTGTGAGGCCCTTCCGGACCCTCACATAACCCCAGCTCCCATTCAACGACCATTCTCAATTGACACTACACCTACCTTCGAAACCCCATTAGAGCCCATGCAGATTGGTCGTACTCGTATCTCGTTAATGGAATGTTAACGACGCCACAATGAGGGCGCTTGCTTGTACTGTGGTCAATCTGCTCACCTAGTACGCACCTGTCCATTAAAAGCCCAGGGCCCCCTGTAGTTTTGGGAGTACAGGAGGCCCCCTCGCTCAGTTCCGTCCCAGTTATACGACCATTGTTTTCTGTGACTTTGACCCACGATAACCAGTCCCAAGTTCTGAATGCACTCATTGACTCTGGGGCAGATCATAACCTGATAGCCGCCTCTACAATCACTCAGCTCAAGATTCCTTCTGTTCCTCTCAGTCGACCCTTCAATGTCCAGGCACTAGATGGCAGCAAACTTCCTCTGATCACCCATCGCTCAGCCCCACTCACACTTCTGTGCTCAGGAAACCACGCAGAAAGCATCTCCTTCCTGATCAAGAGCCCCCATGTACCAATCGTCCTTGGGCTCCCTTAGTTAAAACAACATAACCCTCACATTGCCTGGATGAGGAGAAGTGTCTTGGAGTGGAGCCCTGCCTGTTTGTCTTCCTGTCTTCATTCTGCTTCTCCCAGAAACAGAGTTATCACTTCTCGAGAAGAGATCCCCAGTTTGTCCAAAGTCCCCACTGAATACCATGATCTGTGCCATTAATCTCCTTCCTGGTACCAGTCCCCCAAGAGGCCACCTCTACTCGTTGTCAGAGGGAGGCCATAAAACAGTATATCTCTGAGTCCCTGGCCGCCGGAATCATTTGTCCCTTCTCCTCCCTGGCCGGGGCTGGATTTTTCTTTGTGGAGAAGAAGGATAAGTCACTTTGTCCATGCATAGATTATAGGGGCTCAATGAAATCACAGTAAATAACTGCTACCCACTTCCTTTGATGTCCACAGCCTTCGAACTACTGCAAGATGCTCGCTTCTTTGTCACGACCCACCAAGCCACAGCCCTGTCATGATCACCTGCACMCMCCGGTTYCATGMTCCGCCCCACWGCTTTCATTCCACCKCCTCATTCTCCACTCTGCACACCTGTACTCAATCCATAATCACCTCTCCTCCCTATTTAACTCGCACTCAGACTACACCTCCTCGCCAGATTATTGTGC
>QMIH01003830.1:15826-27750 GCA_003987875.1 Clarias batrachus | reverse complement strand
AAAACTGTTTTGCTTCCCTATAATAAATTGTAAATTCTGTTATCTTGGAGTAGGGGCATTCCTCCTGTCTTGTGGGCCGATAGAGGGGAAGAAGGGTTGGTATGACTTCTTACTCTSTGGGCTACCGTGTACGAGTTAAGTCCAGAGGTTCGATCCTCATCAGCCGTGTTTACACAAGATAAAAGCACACCTAACAAGGCAGTTAAAGACTTACCTAAGTAATTTCGGTACAGGAATTAAATGTACTAGGGATTGGAGACCTAGATCTTGTCATTTCCCTAGTCGTCCAAGATACACAATAGAACATATTCTTACCCCTGCAACGTAGTGGAATTTTACCGCTACACAAATCTCTCTCTCTATCTCTCATGGGGGCCGGGCTGGGTGTCAATCCATAGCAGATCATAAAAAAATCAATAATTTGTTAATAAAAAGAACAAGTCTAATGAAAAATAAATCATAATAAAAATGTTAAATGATCTGTGTGAGACTTCTGGCAGTGAAGCTTTTTACCCACTACGGCTGTAGAAAAGAAGAAATAAAATCATGTGTAGTTTTATACACACGCTAATAGATCATCTGATTAACACTTATACTCCCTGTGTTTATAAATTACATCATCTACTGCTGGGGGTTTTGCTGCAGGGGTCCCAACTTTGGGAAACTTTACTCAGTAGGGTCTCTATCCTTTCTGAGGTGGCTGTCCATCCTGTCCTCTGTGCCAAGACGATGCCCCAGTGTGTCACACACACTTTACTGGCAACATGAGAGTGGTCTCTCTAAACTGTAAAAACCCCTCACTGAAGCACATCGTCTCCTTCAGGTGTACAGTGTTCATGTTTCTGAATGAACTCACTCCACGTATTTGTTTGAGAGCCACATGGGCAGAAAACCTTTATATATGGACCAAAGGAAAAAGCAAGGAGACGGCACTGACAAACTGCTCATAAAAGCCAGAATCATTGAGTTTGCTTTCCTTAAGGTGACTCACAGAGTGCTAGAGTTCTGTCAGATGTGGCCACAGGGGGCGCCACTCTCTCACTGTTAATGTATGTTAGCTCTATCCTTGTAAATCTGACTGCGTATATGAGTTATTCTTTCACTTTATAAAGCCAAAATAATTAATAAACCTATCTGAGATTAGGCTTCTTTTAATTGACAAGCTTTACCATCTGTTTCACCTGAACACTCACACTTTATGGTGCTGCTCATTCCCTGACCAATAAGAATTCACTGAAGTGTAAACAATTTCAATATTTGAGCTCTGATTGGTTAAACAGTTTTGGCAGCGTGCAGAAGAGCTCAAATGAAGAGCACGAGCAGGATGAAGCTGAGTGTGTGCACAGTTTAATGTGTGAAAAAGGTAAATCCGTGTGTGAGTCGTCTCAAGGTTCAATTTGTATGAGACCAAAATAAATCTGTTAAGGAGTAAATAAATCTTTTCTTTCCTAGAGCATGAGGAAAGAAACACCACATTCCAGTCACCTTTACTCATCATTCTGGATCTACTACTGTCACCTGTAAGCATCTTTCTCTGTCTCTCTCTCACACACACACACACACACACACACACACACACTAAATATTATTCTTACCTGCAGACTTCTTCATTTCTGATAATTCTGTAAAACATGTAATTACACCATGTTTATATGTGTTTATGCAAATAAAGTGATATAGTTATAAGTTATAGTAATATAATAATGTAGTGTAATAATAATGAATAAATGGATGTAATAATATTTACACTTACCATAATAAGTAATATAATAATGTTTATACTTTATAGATCACTATAGACTAATGATGAAGTATAAATGTAAATAATTAAATAATTTTATCAAAAGATTTGGTTTAGATTTTGTTTTGCTGGTGGAAAAGTAAAATTATAAACTGTGACTAATCTTATAATCTAAATCTAGTAAATCTAAATTTACTTTCTAAATCTAAATGTAATTTTTCTAAATGGATTGAAATAAAAAGTCTTTAAAGTTTTATAAATGAAGGTGTAATTACTTTGTTCTATCCTTCGTCTGTGTGGCCCTAAAAAGAGGAAACAAGTTGATATTAGAGACTCGACTTAAACACGTATAATATTTAATACATTTTTTAATGACTTTCTTCAATAGTGTTTTAAATAGAATAATTTAAATAAAATATACATTTATATTCTCTATTGTATAGACTGCAAAAATGTAGTGTTTATCATGTTTTCTTTACCAGCATAAGGGCAATAATATTATTATACAAATTAAATAAGTACATAATTGTTTATTTGCGTTATTATGAAACCTGATGTCACTGTTTTCTCAATGTGATATTAGTAAATCTTTTGTTCAGTTTAGTGTTGATGCTGCATTTATTTGTGCTTTCACTAATATTACACTGGAGAAAACACACACACACACACACACACACACACACACACACACACACACACACACACACACACAATATAATAAATAAAGAATTGACTCTGTTCCAGTTGTTATTTTAGTTGTTTTTTTCCTGTTCAGTCAGAATTTCTCTGATTTAATAAAATAGTTCTTACCTACAATCTTCTCCATCACTATAAACTCTGTGAAACATGTGATTAGGAAGTATATTAGTTTATCTAAATGCACTTTATTAAAAAAAACATACAAAAACTATTATTTAAAATTATTTGTACTTCAATTTGTGATATATATATAAAACATTGCTATTAAAATAATAACAAAAATCTCATTAGTTTGCCATATTTTGCTTTTATTTTACCTGAATTGTGTTTTAAAAAATCAGTCATCACTTGTACAGTGACTCTGCATATGTTTAATCAAACCATCTTATAAACATTAATTAACATGTTACTGTCTGTTGTCTGCTAGTGATGGTGATAAAGTTGTTGTTGCTTATGTTCTGTTTAGATGTTCAGCTTTTAGTGTACAGTATGTTTAATTAGGGGTTAAAGAGGAGTTTGGAATGTGGTGATGTCTGACAGTGACACATTTGTTTACATGCAGTCACTAATCAGGCTGATGCTCAGAGTAAACCATGTTAATGCACACCTCAACTGGGATAGAAAAAATATATTGAATGAAATTTTAATGAAATGTATATCTTATTTCATCAGAAAAATGTGAGAATTTGTGATTATTTTCACAGTGTGCTTCAGGTTGAAGATAAATTGGAATGATTTATAGGAAATGCTGCACTTTCATTGCATGAAAAAATTCTAGAAAAAATTCTAGAACTTCTACTTGTTCTCTATTCAGTAGTTACACCGGGCTGAGTTTTAATGATTTTACTCACAAGCTCCATGTTGCTGGAATGAGAGTTCTCTTACCACGAGCACTTTGCAGTGAGTTATGTAACATTAATATATTATAGATAGATAATGTATATAGAGTAGTGTAGGATACATATAAACAGATTATAAGGAAACTGCTGGAATAAACTCGTATAAACAATAAAATTTTTTACTTGTAAAACGGGAGGAAACAGGAGTACTGTACCTCCATGTACTCCGGTTTCCTCCCACAGTCCAAAGACATGTACACTGTAAAAATAAAAACGGTAAATTTTACAGTAAAAAACTGGCAGCTGTGGTTGCCAGAATTTTACCGTAAAAAATACGGTAGCACCGTTATTGCACTATAAAAAAATTAACCGTAAATTTGCCATAAGTCTACCGTAAAAAATTGATTGTATTCATTATAATTTATAGATTTGTTTATTTTCTTCGAGCCTGGCCGGGAATCAAACCCAGACCCTGGAGGTGCAAGTCGACAGTGCTAACCACTGCACTGCCATGCTTGCTACGCAATTGTTTTTTTACCATATTTTTTACAGTAAACATATGGCAACCACAGCTGCCATTTTTTTAAAATTTACGGTTTGTTTTTTTTACAGTGCAATAATGGTGCTACCGTGTTTTTTTTACGGTAAAATTCTGGCAACCACAGCTGCCAATTTTTTACCGTAAAATTTACAGATTTTTTTTACAGTGTAGGTTAGGTTAATTGACATTCCCAAATTGCCCATAGTGTGTGAATGAGTGTGTGAGTGTACGTGTATATGCCTGTGTGCTCTGCAATGGATTGGCACCCTGAGCTTTATGCCCTAAGCCTCCTGGGATAGGCTCCAGGCCCCCCGTGACATTGAATATAGGATTACGTGGTAATGACAATGAGTGAGAGTGACTGAGTGAGTGGTGCAGATGATTCTGGTTCATCACCACTGTGTTTAATTTACACTATGTGGTGAAAGGTTTGTAGACACCTACAGTAAGCATCACACACATGTGGGTCTTCCCCAAACTGTTACCACACATTCAGAAGTACACATCTGTCTAGGATGTCTATTTATGCTTTAGCTTTAAGATTTTAATAACCTGGAACAAAGTTCTGCTGTGGCTAAATGACCATAAATTCATAAAGCCACACTGCAACATCTTGTGTAAAGCCATCCTAAAAGACTGGAGGTTATAATAACAGCAGAGAAGGACTTAAGATGGAATGGAGCTCAGAAAGTACACATAAGGGTAATGATTAGATTTTCACATGTTTGTGCCATAAAATATATATTATTTGTATATGTTGGAATATTAGTGTTTAATTATAGCAATGAGAAATTAATAATTACCTCTTTCAAAAGTAGGTTTTGGCAGCACTGAAAAGAGAAAAGGGTTATTATTAGAGACTGTATTTAGACTCATGAAGGATACTCTTTATACATGGTTTTACAGTTTTCATTCAAGAGTTGTGTGTGTTTTATAATACTATCCACTATCTACTTTTCTACAGTCTTAAACATTTTCTTTACCTGGATGAAGTAAATTTTATGCATGAAACCACAGACATAAAAGAGATTTCATCAATGCTATCAATTAAAGTTCAAACATCAACTTGGAGAACAATGTGATCTCAGTGACTTTGTACACCTCGGGTGACTACTCTGGTAGTTGGTGTTGTGCAGAAAAGAATCTCTAAATGCATTATACATCTAACTTTGAGATAGGTGTGTTATAACAGCAGGAGACCAAAGATTTAACTTCTGTCAGTCGCAGGAATTTTAAGCTCCACTGTGTACAGATTTTTGAAGAAATGTTGCTTGAGGGAGGAGTTTGAGTTGACTAAATTAAACTATCCTTTTCACAGAGAGCATGAATACCTAGACTCCTGGAGATGACTGACTAGAATGCAGGTTCTAATACAGGTCCTGGAGAACTCTCTGTCCTACACACATTGTTAACTCTGTTCTAACACACACAATCTAATTAACCGTCTAATAAACAGCCCACTCTGAACTAAAGTCAGCCATATCAATTCAGGTTTGTTTTGTTATTAAATAAAATGATTTGAATATTACCGTTCGTGTAAAAAATAGCTGCAGTTACTATCAATCCCACAGCAGTAATACATGCTGAAACTGTAATGCCAACAGCCCACTTCCAAGCATTAAAGACTTTACCTAAAATAAAACCACATTCATTACATGACATTTTTTAACACATTGTGGCAGAGAACACAATGCACACAATAAAAATGATTTATTTTTAATTGCAAGAAATGTATGTGTTCTTCATGCTCATATATCATTTTTTACTCCATCTATAATTATTACAGTAGAATGTAAAAGTCTAAACTAAGTGTGGGAGTTTATTATTATTATTATTATTATTATTATTATTATTATTATTATTATTATAGACACTTACTATTAATGATAACTTCTGCTTCCATCATGTTACGGTTTTGTAGAAGTCTGCAGCAAAATTTGTTAGAGTTGCTATAATCATGAACAGTGATGCGGCGTTTCACACTGAATCCCTCAGTGTCTCTGTGTATCTGTGTCTCTTCAGCAGGCAGAGTGTCTCCTTCTCTGTCCAGCCACAGAATCACAGGTTCAGGATTCCAGCCTCTGGACTCACACACTAGATTAATCCCTCCTGAGTTATCATAACTCTCCATCGTGATCACTGGGTGACTTCCCTGAGCTACAATCAATAAACAAGAAGTATTACTTTAAATTAAGCCTTAAAATACAGTATAACCCATAACTAATGTACTGTATAATGTAAATGGATAAAAAGTCATGCTTCAGTTACTAGGTAAAATTATTTGCCAGCATCAAGAAAAGAAAACAAGCAAAACTGAAAAAATTAATAAATGATAAACTTGTTTAATATACCAAAAGCACTCAAAACTGAAAGCACACATTAGTAAATTGAGAACAAGCATTAAAAAACCCAGAGCATGGATTCATGAACTGACAGGATGCATTATTTAACAAAGCACATGGGCTGCTAATCCATACTCTCCATTTAGTAATCAATGCTATTGTTAATCCTAGCACTCTGTATGGACAGTTTATTTTTCCTCTCCATGACACCTCCTGGTATGAGGGAAAAGAAGGAGAAAATAAAACAAAATGTGTTTATATTCACTAGACTTATGACTGCTAATTGTATTTGCAGAGCATTTGTGCCTTTATAAATATTTTTCTTATGAAGGATAATCTGAAATAGTGCTGATCATTGCCACACATTTGTAGCAAGTGGTTGCATGCAAGAAATACTCCCCAAAATTAGTAATTAAGGATTAAGACTATTGTTTAATCCTGACAGATTATAGCAATAAAATCCTTATTATTAAAGAAAAGTATCGCTATTAAGTGGAGAGCATTATAAAGTCAAAATAGTCTATTGAACAATGTACTATTAATAAATTTAAATAAATTGAAATCTTGGCATTTAATATGTTAAGATTTAATTTAAATGGTGACAATGGTATTTTCAAAATATATAAGATTTTTAAATTAAGAATTATAGTAATATTTAGTGAATTATTGAACATTATATATGATACAGCAGAGTCGTGGTTGTGGGTGGAGAGCAGCAGGTGAAGCCAGCAGGGAAGATGTAATGTTTTCCACCTGTGAGAATTACAGCCTGCTTCCTGTCCTTTAATCCTTAAACTTGCTATAATTTTTAACTAATTTAAATATATATTACTGCATTTATTTATTTTGGTATTTATACTGTAGGCATATTTATTTATGTATTCTCTACATACACACTATTTTATAACTTTAACTTTTATAACCTGTTTAATAAATAACAATAATACAAAAATATGCTGGTTTGCTGCAGACATAAAGTGGTTGATGTACTGTTTGCACAAAGCATTAAAGAAGTTTATAAAAATGTTTAAAACAGCCACTGTATAAAACTTCAAAGCAGAAATGGATCTTACCCTCAACCCCGACATATAAAGCAGTGTCATCCCCCCAGGATTCATCCTCAATGAGACATCTATATTGTCCTTCATCAGAGACTCTGAGAGCTGAGAGTTTGAGTGAMGCGTTGCCTTTCTGTAGCTCCTCTTTGAACAGTGATGTTCTYCCTCTGTAGGACTGAGCCTGATCTTCATTTCTGTCTTCATGATTATTATAGAGATGCACTAATGAGTTCTTTACATCTAGTTTCCTCCATTCCACTGTCATGTCCACAGCACTGGTACTGGGTTTGATAAAACATGGCAGAACCAGGTCTTTACCAGCTTCAGCGACAAGAGCACCATCTCGACCAAACACCTTTCGATCCGCTGTATTGTGGGGGGAAAAGCCATATTACTATATATTTAGTTTGAAACAAAACAGCATTTATTTAATTACACTTTATACAGTGCGAAAGTAAATGTCAGGGGTTTTTCTATTCATTTAATATATATATTTTTTTTTACATTTGATTGTTTGTTGCTAATATGTGTTTATATAAGAACATTTTTTCTAATATTCAGGTATGTAAAGTTAAAAAAAAAAGTTTTAGATCATATTTTTGTTTCTTTATTTCCCGATATGAATAATGGTTTGCTTTGCTGATCATTGCTTTCGTGTGTACACGTTTTAGTATTATTATTTTTCATTATTTTATTTTAATAGCAAACTGACCAAGTTCTTGCTGAGGAAATGTATGACCACAATATGACACGTCCACCACCATCAAACAATATTTGTAGATAAACGAGCAGTGTCAGGCTTGGTCGACACAATGTCTTATATACTGTATTTGGATCAATATGGTTAATTGTTCTCATATCTGATCACAAAATATTTTTCCTGAGATTAGGGATGCTTTTTTGGTCACTCTGAAGCCTTCTGGCAAATTCCAGGCGAGCTGTGATGTGGTTTGTCTTCAATAATGGATTTTGGGAAATTGTGAGCATTTGTAATTATTGTGTTTTAATGAGGAAAATTGCAAGACAACTTGATGTGTCTATTGCATGGGGGGAATTAATGCAATTAACCTGCTCATTAGTAATTTTTTGTCAAGAAATATTTTCTTACATTAAATCAAAATCACTTGAAATTAATTCACTTTGTGGGTCACCCTTTTAAAATAATGTATGACAGCACAAATTATCATAAAAAAGTGACTTGTAAACCAAAGGACTCTGATATGACTTTAAAGGGTGTTAAATGTTTTTTGCAAGTCATTGTATATACATACTGAATACTATTAGCCAATCAGCCAATCATGTGTGAGCAGCACAATGTATAAAATCATGCAGTTGCAATTCCAAAGAGTGATTTAGAACAAGGGTCTCCAAATCCAGTCCTGGAGGGCCAGTGTCCAACACAGTTTGGTGATTCCACTTCTCAAACACAGCTGATTTAACTAATCTGTTAATTACTAGGATCAGTGGGTGTGTTTAGGTGTTGGTGAATTACAAATTGTACTGGTCAGTGGTCCTCCAGTATTGGATTTGGAGACCCCTGGTTTAGAACAATGTGTTTCAGTAATGACAACTTTTGAAGATGCCATAAAACAGGTTGGTTTCTGTGGTGGAGACGGCTTTATCATTAAAGTTGTGTTCTTCATTCGCTGCTCTACAAGCTTATCAGCAAAGCAAAATAAAGTATTCATCTAGAGGACTGATGATCTTTTATGAGATGTGTATAAATAAATGATATAGGTTGTTTCTGGCACATTTTTTTCAATATATGATCAAACTAGCATATTCAGTGTCAATTAGTGTGGGAGCTATTCAGAAGAAATAAAGTTCAAAATGAGCTGAAAAGTTTGTTTATGCCATTTAAGATCATTTCTTAGGATTCCTAACATGTTTGAATATTTCTTTGGAACACCTACAACACCATGTCAGACTGAAATGGATTTTCCTGGGATCATTTTATTTACATTTACATTTAAGTATTTGGACGCTCTTATCCAGAGCAACTTAAAAATGTTCTTTGAAATTTCTGTCATTGGGTAGATCCTTGTTGCCAGGTTGCTAACTACGTACACTCAGTCAAACACTGTTAGGAAGGGTGCTTATTTTTTTCAATATCTAAGAAATAGATAAGTCTTTCATGGCTCGAAGATTTCCAGTGACTCGGCTGTACAAGCATCTTGAAGTTCGCCAGAACAGAAATTAGCCTTAATGCATGTCTATCCCGATCACTGAAACATCTTGGAACGTGCCAGGAGGATCTAGGATGGAACGTGGTGTGATGGGGTGTAATCAGATATTATATGTTCATTGCTATAATCTTTGTCCAGATCTCATGCTGCAATAATATGGAAAGTGTGTGTGGTAGCAAACTTTGTTCAGAACAACATAACTCTAACGTAGGAATCAGCATGGGTTAAAAGCATATACAGTACAAGTCCTTTTTGTGGGTAAGAAAGACATGTAGTGTACTCAGACCATACCACAGGAAGGTGGCGTGTGAGTACAGGAGCAATATCTACAATATTCAGTTAATATAGCATACTTTTGAAAACACTAACACTAGTGACATGTGAGGAAATATAACAGGATTTCTTTAAACAATCCAGGAAATGTGTAAGGCACTATAAAATGAAGGTATAAAATAATTTTAAGTTCAGTGTGAAAGAGATATAGATTTGTCAACAGTTATGAGATGCTGCATTCTCATCGCACATTTTGGTAGGAAGATTTAAATATATAATTACGATGAATGCATGTTCTGTGTTCATTTGGGTGTAATAACACAGCACATAAGCCTTAAAATGCCAGCAGCCCCAGTGTAAAATACTTTTATCTGACATACAAAACTCTAACTGCAAAAAAATAAATAAAGAATTAAACAAAGGTTAAAATGTATATTATTAAACTAAAACACACACACACACACACACACACGGTTGTTTCCATACCTGATTGAGATTCCTTAAAGAGAATCAGGAGAGTCACACAGAAAAACATCCCTGAAAGACAGTTTAGCATTATGAAAGACAGTTTAGCATTATTGCTTCAGTCTTTTTCACAGGCTAAATAACATTTACACATTTTTATACACAATATTATTAAACCTATACTTACTTATTATAAAAGATTATATTTTATTGGTTAAAAGCCGCTAAAAGCCCCTTTGTCCCAAAGTCTATGATCATTTTGTTGTGTTTCCTTAATACAAACTGTTTAACCTGTTTCTTAAAGTGAAACTAAACACACCTAAATACGGTGGCCCAGAAGGGCAAAACATCTCTCGAGAGTGTGTATGTTTTTTTTGTTTTTTTCGTGTGTAAGATACAATGATTTTTCTTTTTTTTAAATATATATAAATAATATTTTTGTGGGCTTGTTTAATATGACAGTGTAAGTATTTTTCAGTTCATTGTTATTATTATGTGCAGCCATTGATTTGATTGTACTTGCTGAACAAGAGGCTGATTAGACTTGAATGATCATGAATTAAAATAAAAAAAAGTGATTTTTATTTGATTTTTCCAAGTCACAGGTGATACATTTTGAGTGAGGAGTTTTTACTCCATTTTATATTAACAGGTCAATTGAATCTGTTTAACTATTTAAACAAATAGTTTAAATAGTTAAATTGATTAACTATTTCAAATAGTTTTTCTCAATATTCATTTATAGCTTTATTTCATGGAGTATATCTTGTCTAAGAGATAAAACATTTGGATGTAGTGTGAAGGCTGTGTATTTCCACAGGGCAGGCTTTCAATAGCTTTGCAAGCATACAGCTGAATGGAATTACATATGCACGTGAGCAGTTAGAGTTTCTCATTCCTTTTAAGCAGGTGGGCTGAGGTGAGTTTTTCTGTCCAGCCATTACACTGCAATCTTCTGTACAAATGCCTTCACACTTCATGAAACAGTGAGCGCAAATCTCTGCCTTACTGTACCTGCACAAAGCTTTCTTTCACCTCCAACAACCAGATGTATCCAGTCTTTAAGTTATTTTACTTTTTTCCATTCTCTATTTTTTTTCCCTTATTTGGACCAATTTGTTGGCACGATTTTTATTAAACATGATATAGAGTGTGATCGACATGAAAATGTCACCTGAATTTTCTCCAGGGGAGCTGTGAACCTATACCACCTCTGGGGAAAAAAAAAAAAAACACAACCCGTGACCTGTCATTTTTTCAAGCGACTTCAAAGAAATAAAATTCCCAAAGTGGCTGATTATAAACATAATTGGCATCTATGTTGCTACTGTTAGACTACAATCATGGCAGATAAATTTACTGAGTAGTTTAATTATTATTATTTACAACTTACATTATTTTTACTTTACTTTATCTTAATGTTCACTTTAAAACTATAACATTTTGATCTAAAGCTGCAGCACAGCTTCAGCAGATATAAATAGCCTAAAGTAATAGTAGCAAATGTATAATATACAATATAGAGTCAGTTATCCATTAGATTATGTACTGTATAACATCTGATACTGTATGTAACTTATTTTTTTCTCTTCTCTTAGATAAGAGAAAATGTTATGAGTGTTTGAGAGCACTTTAACCATATTAAGGGAAAAAACTGTTTTCACAGCCCACACATTGTTTAGCCATTATACAGAAACTTTTTTTTCCTGTGAAAGTGTATGCTTTTTCCTGTGTAAATTGTTGTTAGTCTTCTTACACAGAAAGATACAATGATATATAT
>QMIH01003823.1:0-27853 GCA_003987875.1 Clarias batrachus | reverse complement strand
ACTCTCTCACTCACACACACACACACACATACTCTCCTCCAGCCGTTGTTTACTTAATCTTTTGACCTCTAATAAAAATTCCTTTAAGGGAATCTGTGTCTGCTATTGGGTTCTTTCCTCCTCTGTCTCCCCCCGTGACAATAAGTTGTTCTCTTTACTGCTCCTACTGCACTTTGACACTTTACAACTTCCTAGAGTGGCAACCTCAAATGTAAAGTCAACAAACAATAAATTTGATTAGAGAGTTGTGGTACTGTGTCGTTCATATCACTATAGATCATCCATCCACTTAGCAGGCAGACATACAGTAGGTGTCTTTGGGCTAGTAGGAGGGGTTAGCACCTCTCTGTTCTCAACTCCCAGTTTCTCAGGTTCTGGAACACTTTTGCAGTGGCTGGTGTGAATCCTCTTCACACTTTCTGCTACCTTCACTGATGTCACAAGGAGCACCTGAAATGGTCCCAATCATCTCCTGGTCCTTTTTCCTGAGGTCCTTCACTACCACCCAGTCTCCTGGGTTCAGGTCAGGTAACTTTCTCTTTGCTAGTTTTGGCAAGACCTCTTACACTTTTTTCCTGTACTTAAGATAAAACTACAGAGAGTTTTGCGCAATAACATTTCAACCTCACAATATCCTGTTAATTTTTTAGCCACAGGTTTCAGTCGATTCTGTTTGGCAGACCATTGGATGAGATTGTCACTACTATTTTTTTCAGGGAATCCCCATGGAGGGATAATCTCAGAAGGCAACAATTTTGCTCCTGCACAAGTGTCTTGTTGTAGAAAGTGCTGCCAACTATTTGGAAAAAATATATCAAATAATACCAAGCAATATTTTTCCCTTCACTTGTTGGTAACTCTATAAAATCCATTTGTATGTTTTCAAAGGGTCTTTGTGGTTGTGGGTCCACACTATGACTCATCTTGACTCCTGTGGTTAGTAGAACAAATATCACATTTGTCACAAGTTTATGGGAAGTAATTAGCAAAGCCTCCATTAAGTGTGCCAATTTTGCATAATAAAGAAATTTGAAGAGTTTTATGTAAATAATGTTTATCATTGGGGCTGTACCATATCTCATTCCTTTTTTTTTTGCCTCCTGTCACGAGTCTGCGGGTGAACGGTGCGAGGCATAAAGGCAGAGGCCGACGTTCAGCAAAATAAATGTTCTTTTATTTAAACATAAAGRGGTCAGGGAAACAAAACACGTATCAACATACAAACCGCAAACTCAAATACACGTAACAATGCAAGACACCCGTGTGAACTCCAAACCMRCTATTTATRAAGAAACTAATGACTTATTCGGATCAGGTGGACGCCCACGTCACCTGACCCGAGGTGCAAACATAACATTACAAACAAAACACAAAACGGGTTCTTTGGCGCCCTCTAGGGGTTATCCCTGACACCTCCTGCTTTTGACCACTCCAGTTTTGCTTCTGGTGTGGCTTGTACTGTATCTGCAGGTCCTGTAAATTAGCTGTAGGAACAGAACTTTTTGTCATGCACATATTAACTGGTCTTATTTGAGTCATGGGTTTACCTGGAGGTTGAAAATCCTCGATGTTTCTCAATTGTCCCAAAATGTAGAATCAATGGACTGTAGATGTTGACTGTTTTTTTTCTATTGTTCTAATTTATCCAAATGAACTCTAAACTCAACCTGGTTTGCAAATGAAGTATGAATGGTACAAAGACCCTAAGAAGGCCATTGCAGTCGTTCCCATGAACTTTCAGCGAGAGTCCTAGGGAAAATGGGCTGGTTTGATCACCAAAGGAGTCCCAGTTTGCCTTGCATGCCCCTTTTATAAAAATGAAGCAATTCAGTCATTCTTGAGAACCAGGACAAACCATGTTTTTTATCAATAATCTTCCAGAGTTATCAACTTTGATTGGATCGCCATCTGACCCCACAGAACTCGATCAGGCAACTGAGTCAACATTTCGTTATACCTTAGATAATGTAGCTCCAGTTAAAAGGAAAATGATTAGAGATAAGAAACTCATTCCCTAGTATAATGACCGCATACGCACTTTAAAACAGACCAGTCGAAAATTATCGGTGTACTCGTTGTATCTCTCCACTTGTTATAGAAAATAACAAAAAAAAATTATTATAGATTTGTATTATCTTTATTAATACTGTATGTAAATTAACTAGAAATAAGACCACTGCATAAATCTCAACAACAACATACAGTATTGAAGACTTTTGTTAATGAACTTTTTCAATGACAAAATGATAAATATGAGGCAAAAAATTCAGGCTTTGAAACCAGACAATTTAAGTGATACAGATGATAAACTAACCACACCTCATCAAAACCTAGAATACTTTACTCCCCTTGAAGAGAGTGAACTAATTTCACTCTTCAAAATTGTCAATCTGTGAATTAGATCCTATACTGACACATATTCTCAAGCAGATAGTACCAGCAATAACAGAACTAAATAACCTTTCACTCAGCAGTGGGTACAGTATGTTCCAAAATCCCCCCCCCCTTTATCTCTAAGATTCTTGAAGAGAAGATTGAAGAGTCTAAGAATTTATTTACCATAACCTGTGTTGTATTGTTTTTAATCACTCTATACACAACCTATGATTTATTTATGCTATTTTACAATAGAATATTTTTTATTTTTTATGTTACACTCTGGGTTAAATGTTTAGGTGCTGGGTTGTTTTATTTGACCCAACCTGTGGGTAAATTGTTTGGTTGACACATTTCATTTGATTTAGAAGATTTTTCAAAAAAGTCCCAAAATGTACACAACTTCACATATAATGTAAATACACTAGATTGCCTGTTAGAAATACCCCAAATGAAATTAATCCGCTGTTTAACTGCTGCAGAGATAGTTAGCCAGCGGTAGTTTTCAGAAAGTCGTTCCGAGATGTGGCTGCGTTGAGCGGGTACATGAGCTCAGAGCGCCTGGGGATTGTCTGGAACTCAAATTTCCGTGTCAAACTCTTGCAAAACTAGAAAAAATTGCAGCACTTCTAAACATAATATACGTGTCCATAAATAAAAAATAATACTTAGGCCTATATGCGAAATATATTTCACTTAAATATTACAGATTAAAACAAGGAAAGAAGAAGTGCTGAGCTAAACAGAGATTTTTTTTTTTTCTTTTTTTGCATTGGGTTTGATCATGTAGCACTTTTAGTATTCATAGCAAAAGCAATCCAACATTGTGATTAAAGTACCTGAAATAACACAGAATGTTGACCCAGCATAAACAACCCAACTACTGTATATGTTTACAGAAACCCAGCATTTTTTAGACTGAACTACTACTACTACTAATGAATGGAGAAAGCGCAGTCAAAGCCCAGGGATTCTGTATGCTGTTGTGTTGTGTTCAGCGAGTAGCATATATCTTTGTGTTTGTTGCATTTCTGGGGGAGTATGTCTGCAGTTTTATTGATAAACGCACACAGATATGAGCAGATTTATCAGCCTTTTTATCAAAAAGTGTGCACACGCAACTTACTTTCACTTTGCAAAAGGCAGTGTTTATTGTTTAGTGTACAAATGCAGATCTTTTAAAAATGACAGTATTTTAAGTTCTTTTCACGGTTACCAGAAAAAATGAAAGTGGTCACTCCACCAAACCACCAAACCATGATCCTGGTGCTGGTATGCTGGTCCCCCTGCTGATACTCCGCGAATACTTTACACACCGACACGTGAAATATATCTATATAAAGCTTAAAGGTTCTACTTTTAAATAAAGCAAATTAAATAAAAACATTCTCATCCTATGTAATCTGTATGAATCCGAGGAGAGGCACAGTCTTTCCGTCGCACTTCCTTATCTGATAATGACCGGAGGCAGGACACGCCCACATGCTATTCACAGGGAAAACGGCTGTAGAAGCATGCTACATACAAGACCACGCCCCCTGCATGCACACACCAACAAGGCACACACACACACACACATACACACACACACACAGAGATTCTGTAAGTTTCCTGCACATGTGGAAGATGTGACGCGCTGTACAGGTTTCTGAAGCTCTACAGAATGTTCTGGATAGTGGGAGGAGTTTATGGAATAAAATCACTGTCAAAAATAATTGTGTGTAAAAATTCCTGTGTAATTCAGTGTTTTGTCCGAGTTGGATTCAACAGATTACAGATACGATATTTTGTGTGTTTCTTACAGTACAACTGTACACATAAAACTGTACACGGATGAATTGTGAATTGCCGGTGGTTTAAAACGGTGGCGAATCAATTCATCTTCCTTCGAATAGTAATGCCTGTGCATGTGGCCTTGTTGAGCCTCCTTCCTCTCTTCTTCTTCTTCTATCTTCTTCTCATTTCTGGCCAGGACACTGCTCTTTTTCTTGATCTTTCTTTCACCCTTGCGTCCAAGTTTTCCATATGTGGACGCATAAAGTGTCCAAATTACAGAACAGCTAAACCTACATTTTCCCCCTTTTTCCTGAAGAGATGTCCAAATTATGCATGTTCACAAAAAGAGGTTTTGTTGAAAATAAACTTCTCATATTAAATAAATTTCAATCAATGAGTTATAACTAGGTAAAGACATGGAGACAGAGAAACAGGGACAGCTTACAAAGCTGGAGATTCTGTATTCACTGAACTCGTTAAAAAGTCATTGGTGACTATCTAATCTCTCTCTCTCTCTCTATGGCTCACATTTCAGACAGCATTCCTTCCCATTCAGTATAAAACACAACGCTGTGCAGAAAATTGCATTTTATTCAAGATAAATTAATTGTGACGTTCAAGCAGCAAAATCCTTCTTTGCTGTAAAGCACAACCAATGTGTGTGTGTGTGTAGGTACATTACACATACTGTACTGTATGTTCTTATCACCTCCATAATCTTTGTAATCGTCCTTCTATTTAGTCCTTTTCTATTCAGTCTTTCTCTAATGCTTACTTGCACCACAAACACCTTTCGTGTCTCTGCCACCAGGATAACATTCAGCCTCCCCTCCTGATACTCTGCCTCCCAACGTCAGTATTGTCAGTTTCAAGGCCTTTGTTTGAAAAATAATATGGAATAAGTTTTCAAATAAGGTGACATAAATTCCAAATAATATCATTCAGATTCCATTTATTGTATTCAAGTTGGCCTCATCAGCTTGACACTGAGTGCACAGGTTTACATTTACAACATTTGGCAGATGTCCTTATCCAGAGCGATTTCCATTTATCTCATTACACATATGAGCAGTTGAGTGTTAAGGGCCTTGCTCAAGGGCCCAGCAGTGGTAGCTTGGTAGTGCTGGATTTGACTTGAGAAACCTGACTTTCTGATTTCTAGTCCATGTCTTAACCACTGAGCTAAACCTACCCCAGTTTACCCCACTTTAGCACTGCTCTTCAAAATGATCTACCAAACTGTACTGGGGTCCGTTCTTTGTACGTCGCTAACTCAGTTAGCTGGATTTGATTGTTGTGGATTTGTCCTGATCTTGGATTGTTTCGTTCTTCGAAGCGAATCTCGCGCTTGCTGTCATAGCAACATGTCCGTAAGCTTAAACCTGCTCGGGAGCAGGTTTATTTCATGTAAACATAGGATTTAGGCTGCGCTCCTGGTGGGTTATGATTGGTTGAAACGGCGAGATCACATCTGATTGGTTAAAGAGCATGACTGACACGGACTGACTCCGCGGGGAAAAGGAAAGTACAGTATCTTGCATTAATATATGGATGGATGTATTTAAACATAAATACAGTATATGTATACATGTGTGTGTCTGTGGTCATCATTCGTGTGTTAATCTCCGTGTGTGTGTCTAATCATATGTAACAATCCCCCGAATGTAATATCCCCTGATTGCGTCTATATAAGTGGAGGTAATTTTCTCAAATCTGTCGCAGTCATGTCTTGTCCGTTTATGAGAGAGCAACCGGTTACTGAAGGTGTGAGGATTATACGCAGAGTTTTTCAAATTCCTCGTGTATTGTGTGATGAGACAGGATCCTTTAGCACAGCATGACAATATACTTCTTACTATACTTGTTCTTCTACTTCACTTTTATACTGTAAACCCGATTAAGTTGACAAAACTCAAAATATTTGAGGTAATCAGTTACATAATTTATTAAAGTAATTTTAAGTAAACAGAACTATCAATATTTGAATTTGTTGCAAAGAAAGTAAATTCAATCCAGCGCGGGAATCAAACCCGGGTCTTCCGTGTGGCAGGCGCAACACCTACCACTGAGCCACCAGAGCTCTTTAGATTTAAATAGCTGGAACTTTGAGGTGACACTTACTATTACTGTTACTTAAGTACTTATGATTTCTTAAATTATCAAATTTGTTGAGCTAACTTTAAATTAATACAAATAGGATTTGAGAGTATATATATTCATACACACACACATATAACATGTAACACGGGCAGCACTTACGTATTTAATACATTTATTTTAAATTATCTTTTTTAAAGTTTGAAATTCTCCATAACCCTTTAATAAAAGCTCTTGCTCCGCTTGAGAAAAAAAATTGAGCTGCTCTTTTGGCACTTCGTCAACCAATCGCAGGGGTTGTGATCAGTGTTTCTACTGTCGATGCATATCGCCTTTTAAACAAACGCGCGAACGCGCAATAATCCTAGACAACTCAATCCAGCTATACTAATCATCAACAACAGGTGTGCTCGAAGAACCGAATTAGCCGCATCGTAATTAGCACGATGATCTCATCTTAGATCTGTCAATTCATCACGGATGTTTCAAGCGACGTACGAAGAATGGACCTTTTCGGCTTAAAGCTAATTAAAGCTTCATCAAAAGTAAAAAAAAAAGAAAAAAATATTTAAAAAAAAATTTTGTGCTTTATTTCTGACTGTAAGATGAATGGATTTGTATTTGCACTGACCAGCTCGATGTACAGAATGAGGCTGAAGTGCAGAGCCCTGGTGAGCGTGGGAGGCTGATACTCACTCAGGTAAATCGAGTCGTCGGTGAGCAACACGAGCATAAATATGTTGTCGAGTTCCTATGAAACAACCACACGCGCTTCGTAGTAGTGAATCCGCTCGTGCACGTCCCGGTGCGCGTGTCTCTTCAGAAACGTCTCCAGTTTGCTGTTGCTCCGTCAGAGAGAAGTGTCCGAGATGGGACTGGCCATGGAGTCCACCTGAGTCAGTCTGTACACACTGCCTTCCATCATCTGCTCTCACACACATCAGCTCATTTACTGTGTGTGTTTCTCACACACTCCACACACAGCTCTGAGCTGAAAGGCTATACACTGTAGTGCAGAGAGGTACACACTGAAAACAGTCCCTCAGGGAAGTGCTTCTCATAACTCAGGGGAAAAGCACACACACTCACAAAGATATTTTATATGAAATAAGCAAACACATCAAAAACACTTCTGAACGGTGTAACATAATTTCCTAATGAGCATTTTTGTCCACAACAGAACAGGCGTGCACATCGTGACTGCAGACACACCAGCGCCCTCTTGTGGATGAAACAGGTCCGAAATTGTGTGACTGTAAAATCAAACTTTTGATTAAAATTCATTAATATGTGAAAAATGTGCACATGATGCCAACATTTCTTATTTATAGTTGCACTTGGAAAGATTTGCGCAGCAAATAGTCGTATAAAAGACAAATATGGGGAGATTAAATGAAAAATAAATTATTATTTTACTCACTGAGCCTGCATGATCTTTTCTGAGCCTGAATTATTATTCACAGACACAGACATGCAAAACGTAAATAAACACCCATAGTTTTATGATCTTATGGACCAAAATTTGTTTTAGCTATTAATACATTCATGCTTGTGTTGACTTCAACCAGGAATAGAAGAAGAGGGATGTTTCAATTCAGATTAATGGACACTTCAGAAGAGAAGCAAATGAAGCGATGCACCCATCATACATAATGCCCACTGTTCAGTTGATCAGGTCTAGGCTCAGCAATTTTATGTGACAAAAAAAATGAAGTCAGCTCATAACCTAAATGTACTGAATGATCAGGTTATTATATTCATAGATTTGTAAAATGGAATCATTTTCACACATGAATTGGCCACTAGTGAACCACTAGAACAAGAATGCTTTTTGGCCAAATGTTCAAATCCAATTCACTACTCCAGGTCTTTCCCAAAATGATCAGTAGATATTTTAACATGATGGGAGAAAACAGATACAAACATTGAGGCCAATTATCTGGGTCATGTGGATACAGCAAAACATAAGAAATGGTATTGTAATGGTATGTTTTAAAACCAGTTTTACTTAATTTCTAATGTAATGTCTGACCTGTATATAGTAAAAAAATGAAGCTAGAATTTGTCCTTTCTCTTATCAAAGCAGGAAAATTTACAGTTCATGTAAAACGTTACATTGTTATAAAACCTACACTCTAAAAACTGCTGGGTTAAAAAACAACCCAACCCTAACCCAGCTGCTGGGTCACTATTGGACAGAACGCGCGCTGGGTTGTTTTGACCCAAGTGCTGGGTTGTACCATTTAACCCAGATTTCTGGGTTGTTCATCTGACCCAACCAGTGGGTTAAATAGGTAAAGTGTTGGGTTATTTTATTTCACCCCACCAGTGTGTAAAATTAACACTCTTGCTGGGTTGACACATTCCATTTGATTTTTTTATTTTCAAAAAAGACACAAAATGTACACAACTTCACATAATGTAAATAGATTGTCACAGAATATTTATTTTTATATATATTTAATATAACATATTAAATTTTTACCAAAATGTCAGACAAAACCATATAATCTTAAGCTGACCTTTTGTTAAATATAAAATAAATGTACTGTAACATAAACACTCTGTAAAACAAAAACAAGAGACCCCTGTAAGTCTGATTTGAATTGCATTTTTTTACATTTAATACAATGTTTAAAAACTTTTTTTTATATACACGTTTTCAATACAAATCTTATAATGCCCACATGACACTTTTTATATTATTTCCCATCTTAATAATTTAAATATCTTTTATTTAACTATTACTATTTAATTTCCTTCAAAAATGACATTAATAAACAAAAATGATAAAACGTTTTTAAATATTATTGATTAAATGTTGGCTGAAAAAACTGTTGTCCTAAAAAATTTAATGACACAAGATGAGTACTCGTGTCCATCAATCTGATCTACAGTATGCTGGAGAAACTCCCAGGTGAGAAGACATTTTTTTAACGTTAATGACAAAAAAAAAACAGCCTTCACCAAAGAGTCTGTATCAATAGCGTTGCCTCCAACAATGGAAAAGGTCTGTCAGGTCCCTCTTGTCTCATCCCCAAGGAACAAAACATGGAACAATGCTCCAGTCATCTCCATATTTTGCAGACATCATCCTCATCATGTTGGTCCACCTGTGGATTATACAGCATCACTTAGTGTTGCAATATAACTAACATTTTTGTTAAGGACGTACAGCTATATAAGTATTTAATGCAAAACATCTTTTCTCTTTTCAATACACAAAAATACATAACATGAACATGAATTTAGTGTATATTTTTACCTCACTATTTAACATGTGAGGGATAACAGGATACGGTGCTTTTCAAATTCTCAACAAACACTAGATGAATATGATATTTAATGGTGAATTTACAACTTATAATAAATATTTCATAAGGTTAAAGAAAAACCTCGTTTTAAGGCTACGACTTATCCATGATGCTTTCTCATTTTTTGAATAACAAAACAGAATGGGAAAACAATATTAATCCCACACAATATTAATATCAAAGCATTTATTTTAAACAATAAAATATTATTGCTCCTACCACAAGTTACATAAAAAAAAGTAAAAATTAACATTAACTTACCATAAAACACTGAGTGCTCTGAGCATGATCCAGTCAGAAGTGAAGAATCCAGAAAGTTCTCCAAAGAATAAATCAACTGCGCGGTCAAAATATATTTTTTTTTAACAGACAGAAACAGAAGACATATTACGACTGTCATTAAACATATCCCAATAGCTTCTTCTGACACCTATTAAATATTATGAAATATGCCGAGAGACTTTCCACACACACAGCTTTAGCGAAGATTACTAGTAATTTACCTACAATTATATTTAAGATTACATTTAGTATTTTTTTTATTTGTGTGCTACAAACGCACTTTTATCATAAAATACACTATAGCCGACTGTTGGCACAGAATATTAAAACATGAACTCCCCTCACCCCCATATCAAAGTGCGACTAAAAAGGCGGGAAAGCGAAAATGCTCCTATCACAACTACAACATTTAAAATTTAGGTAAAAATTTATATAAACTTACCATAAAATCCTGCCAGCATTAAGTGGCGTGCCCCCCGCTTCAGAAGTGAAGAATCCAGAAAGTTCCTCATGCTGTGTCTCAATTCCAAAAACGCAAAGAGCGGAGTTGACTTGGAAGTGCACACTCGAGGGTTTGAGGACTCCGGGTATAGTGCACATAGAACGCAGCGTACAGGATGCGTCACACAGCCATAATATTATTATACCATAACCGTATTATACCAAAGATTACTTGTTAGGAATACAGAAAATGAAAAAATCCGCTGTTTTAACCACTGCAGTGACGTCACAGCCAACGGTCGTTTTCAGAAATTTCTGCCAAGATGAGGCTATGTTTTACGGCTACATAACCGCGGAGCACCGTAGGATTGCCTGGAGCTCAAACCTCCGAAATCGTTGGGGCACTTTTTTAAATAGACGCTATCTTTAATAACCGATTGATGTTTTGAGCTGTACACACATACATTCTCGCTTAAACAACTCTTAAAATTACAATTGGTGACACAATAACAGTAATTTGTCAAACATTTTGCAGGCTGCCGTTTGGAGAAATAAAGAATAAACCAGTTGTTGGGTCAAAATAACCCAACCAGGTGTTCATTTGTAAACGACCCACTACATCTCATTTGACCCAGCATTACCCAACCCAACCATGTGTTTAAAGTCCCCAAAATAACCCAGAATTTTGACCCAGCATGAACAACCCAACAATGTGTTTACAGAAACAACACAACATTTTTTAGAGTGTAGATTATCAACGGTGTCAGGTTTATGAAGTTTGAGGTGCGGTGGATACATCAAGCAATAATTCCTCTTTACTGCATTTTAAAACTTAAATTTTAAAATTTTGTGCACATTATTGAACTGGCTGCTAAAAACACTAATATACTGTATTATATAGATTTGTATTATGACTACCAACAACATGGAATGTTTACATTCATTACTTTTATCATTCTTATATTGCAATGTTTTGTTCTGCACTGTTTTTAACTGTGCTCACTGACACACTCACTTTATGCAGCTTGGAAATCTTTTGGTAAAATTTTAGATATGTGCAGTCTCCATTAGTTGTGTTGTTCATGGTCCTCGAGGAATGTTTTCACTTTATACTGTTTTATCACTATACAGTATACTGTAACTACTGCATGGTTGAAATAACAATAAAAGACAATTTGATTTTGACTTTGGTAACTTTGGTAAACATGCATTACAGTACAAAGGAAGCACTTTGTGCATATGGAAATGCTTTTACTTTCACTATTGAGGTTAAGGTTTTTATAGATTTTTAACCATGCAACTTCACCTAGTATTTAAGTGATCTCCATCTGTATATTTTTTTTCTTCCACAATGTTGAAGATTCAGTGCAGTCCTTACACTTTTTAATAATGTGGTGAACATCTCTTTAACCCAAAATTCCAGTAATTTAAAATCTCATAATCTAATCTCCTGTAATCTAAAATCTTGTTTTCAGTGCTTGATGCAGGATAGTAATTGACACTTCTGAAATTATGACTTTTTTGATGGCAGTGGAGTCTTAGATATTTAAAATCTTCAATTTATTTTAATAAATTTCAATTAAAAGTCAGTTTAGAAGTTAAAAAAAGATTCTCTGAATCACATCAGTAAATAATAAGGTGTAGCTTTTTTGTTTGTGAATAATAACAATTTAAATTTTAAATTTTAAAGACTGATGTTCTAAAGCTAATGAAGTCAGAAATGTGAATATGAACTGATTCAAAGAGTCGACTCCCGATTCCTGAATGACTCATCACCTGTAATGAATCATTTTTCCTAAAATGAAAGTGTTTCAGCCTCGACATTTTGTGGAAGTTTTGGAAAGGTTAAAACACAATCTTTAAACGGGAACTGAGATATTAATCTAACACAACAGTGCCGGGTGACTAAAGGTGAGTAGTTTATTTATTATAACGACTTTATACAAGAACAATGCAGATATTTTGTAAATAAAACTTGTGTTAAACTCAGATGATGAAATGTATATGTACAGGTACAACCTGAAACAGGTATTGTCGGTTTGTTGCTGCTTCTGTGAAAGTAACAACGCTGTACACAACGACATACTGTAATGTGGTGCACTTCTTACGGTAGTTAATATTGTGCGTGTGCCCCTAAAAAATATAATAAATGTAAGTAAAAAATTATAACGTTTCTATTATCATCTGTATATTAGAAATGATTCACTGGCAAATGTTTTCATACTTTACTGTTTTCATATTATTTTCAAGCAAATATATAAACTTAAAAAAGCTTCTTAGGAAATGCACAGATATATTTTAATAGTTTAGGCATATTTAGGACAAAATAATCAAAGATAAGAGCAGGTTAATTAATATTGAAAATTATGTTTAGTTACAGTTTGTGATTTTATGAGCACTGGTTCAGAGATCATAAGTAATAAATTAATTGGGTTTTTGTTAATGTATTAATGTGTTTATGTCTAAATCTAATATCAGACAGTTATGCTTTCTTTTTTTTCATTTTCTGTGGAAAATAAAAACTATTATTTTGGAAACGGGGCACTGGGGACAAAGGTCAAATAAATAATTGTTCAGAAATTATCAGAGGGCCCTTCTGAATGAGAAAGGCGGGGGGGGGGCGTCAATTTATTTATTTATTTATTTATGCTATTTTTCTTGGTTTTATACAGCTGTTTTATTCTCTTATTTATTATCACTTGTTTCCTCCAAACAACGTGATGCTAGACAACTGCCTAGCCAACTGCCCAGCAGAAAAGATGGGGCGCTCTATTCATTTATTTTTGACACAAATTAAAAAATATGTTCAGTAGAAAGTTAAAATATGAAAAGTCATAATAGCCAGTAATATCCATTATACAGTTTTTCTCAGTTGCTTTGGAACATTTTTAAATTATCCTGAACATTTAAAACTGTCAGCCCATTTCTCAGAACAATTATTACAACCATCACAACACAATAGATCACCTACAAAAGTCTTAGTCTACCTCTAAAAAATAAAACCCTTATGTCAATGAACATGTCAGAGGCATCAGAATAAAATGTGCTTGTGTCATTGTTTATGATCACGGCAGTAAAACTGCTCGGTCATCTGGTCAATATAACAGTGTACTCTATACGTATTATCTGATCAAAACTATAGTTAAGATTTTATGACAGTACTGCATTTATTAAAAATGCAAGCTTACACATTACTGTATGAGGAGGATTGATTATAAATGATTGGACTGGAGTAACTTGTACATAATTGTAATGTAATTTGCTGACAGATGATGTTTTTGTGATACAGACAAGTCTGTTTTCAGCAATGCACAGCACAAAGAAAAAAAATACTAAAGTAGAAGTGTAAACATGGGAAACATCGCATGTTTTGCATCGCATGTTCTGCTTAGGCAGAACTGTACATGCAGTGCATTATGGGTAGTTACAGTGCTGTTATTCTACACCTCCTGACTTTCCTGTCTGTCAGGTTACAAATCCTCTACCACATCACAATGCAGCACTGAAATAATCTTTAGGCGTGTTATATCTCCCTACTGCGAGTGTCTGCTGTGATGTCCTCACCAGTATTTTAGAGAACTGGTTTATCATTGGTTGATTGGTTTAAACATTCCTCTCTATGTCTATGTCTCTATGTCCTCTCTGAGTCAAGATTCACTTGACAGCATTTTATGAATTCAGGACACATTTACAGAACAAAAAAATTCTAATAGAAATTAGAACTCTGGAAAATATGGTTGACAGACAACCAGTTGACAACAGGTTTAACAATTTTGCATATAATGACTCATACTATAAACTGATGCTTTGATGTGATGTGATACTATTCAGCAGGGAAACAGTATTATACATTTTGATCAGCATGATATAAGCAGTTGATAATATAGGAAACAGCTGTGCATAATTATTTAAATGAATTTACAGAGCATTTGCAATTTGTTAAAAAAGAGAAATTGCTTTTATGATGTTCACAAGTGTCGAGATGATGTGAAGCTTGTAAAAGTTGTTTTGAGAATTTCTGTTCTGATGATCTGAGAAATGAACCAAAGCCACTGAGAAAAACTGTAAAAGCGGTGCGCCCTCTGCAGGACAAATAGTCACACTGTTTAGGACACATGACTGTAAATTAAAAAATACATGTTTTACTTCTATAACAAACTATTAATAAATATAGCCACACATTTCAGAGTTACTTTTGAACCAATAGATCACATGACCTGGAAGTTATTATTATTTTTTATTTCTATTACACAGTTAAATGTATACTACATGTCTATATATGTATATTTAGTATAAAAACATAATTAATATACAGATTAAAGGTTCTGTATATACTCTAAATGTTTGTGTCCTCTGTAGCAAAGTTAACTAGACAATTAACTGACTTTAAACCATTAGGTCACTTGATGGGTGGCATACTGGTTAGCACTGTGATCTCCCCCAGTGACCCTGTGTTAGGATAAGCGGTATAGTTTCTGTAATAACTGTAACGGCGCAAGTCTCGCGTGGGGCAGAACCGCGTGAATGGAGTTCTTAACAGGTCGAGGCGCAGTCACACAGACATTCTCTGCACCTGGCAGCGTGTTTATTTAAGGGCCCTGATTCCTGCTCATTTTGTGCAATCATTTATATAGCACCAGTAATGGTATCAGGGTCAAAGACAAGGACACGACAAAGACAAGACAAAAGCAAGGTAAAAGACCCAGAGAGAAAGAGCGGCACGTATCAGTCCAGTGTGTGCTCTCAGTTTAAGTGCTGAAACACAGCTCTCTGCATAAGAAAGCCCAACAACGTCTTTTCTTCCTGAGAAGGCTGAGAAAGACACAGCTTCCACCACCGATCCTCACCACCTTCTATAGAGGAACTATTGAGAGCATCCTGAGCAGCTGCATCACTGTCTGGTTTGGGAATTGTACCATGTCAGACTGCAAGACCCTACAGCGGATAGTGAGGACAGCTGAGAAGATCATCGGGGTCTCTCTCCCTTCTATCGAACACCTTTACACCACACGCTGCATCCGCAAAGCCACCAGGATTGTGGCTGATCGGTCACACCCCTCACACTCACTCTTCACTCTCCTGCCATCTGGAAAAAGGTACCGAAGCATTCAGGCCTCACATCCAGACTGAGAAACAGTTTTTATCCGCAAGCCATCCGTCTCCTTAACACAAAGGGACTGGACTGATACACACATACACACACACACACACACACACACACACACACATCACTCAGACGAACTAAATAACATCTGAACTGAACTGATAAACACACATGCACAATCACACTGATGCACACCCATCTCAATCTGCTCATACCTACCTACCTGTGCTGCTCCTCGCAATTTTTTGCACAATATTTATTGCTATTTGCACACAATACTTCTGTCAAAATTGTAAACTGTTTACTGCTGCTCTTCCCACTACCTCAATTCATACTTCATCAAAAAAGTACTGTTATGTGTTACATTGTTGTGCCGTCATGTACCTCTTTGTTTGCATATTTGCACGTGCACTTTGTCTATTGTGTATTTTTGTATAGATATTGATAGTTCTTTTTTTAGAGTAACTTAAAAATGTAAAATGTATGTTGTAAATTTATGTTGTTGCATGTATGTAGCACCCTGGTCCTGGAGGAACGTTGTTTTGTTTCACTGTGTACTAACTGTATATGGTTGGAATGACAATAAAAGCCTACTTGACTTGACATAAGGTCATATATAAATCTTCTGTAAGGGCGAACGTCCCAAGAGGATTTAAGTTTTATTTTTTGTTTCCAGAGCCCCTTTCGTTTTCGAGGAGGTGGCCAGAGCTCCGTTAGTGTTTTGTTCTCAGTTTTTTTGAGTTTCTCTTTAGTTTACTAATTAATAATATCACGCTATCTCCCAACAGAAAGGTCTTTCCCTGTCTGTCTTAAGCACTCTCCCAAACTCCTATTTCGTTGATCCCCTCAGAAGCCCTGACAAGGGCTCTTATTTATATTATTACATCTTATGGTGCAGCTCTCATTTAACATTATTCAGTTTCTATAAAATATAGATTATACCACTGTTAATTATATTGTTTACATTTGCCCATAACAGAGTGACTTACATTTTCATCTCATTATATATCTGAGCAGCTGAGAGTTAAGGGCCTTGCTCAAGTGCAACTTGGTGGTTGTGTGGTTTGAACCTGGGACTTTCAAACTGTAGTCCAAGGCCTTAACCACTGAGCTACCCCGAACTCACGATACAATTGTTGCTAACTGTACCAAGTTGTAACTGACTGACAAATGTAACAGTTTAATATATATATTTTTGAGATATAATTCTTCACGCATGTGAGCATATATGTATTACAAAAATAGCTAAATCATACAGGAATTCAGTTGGATAGTAATAAAGTCCCAAATTCAGTGTTATCATTCTTGGGCTAGGTACAGTAAGTGCTATAGTCAGATTCTGTAAACCATCACTCAGGACCAGTTGGTGACTGCAGCACTGGAGAGCTGAATGTCTGTTGAATATCCAACTTACAACTTCAAACAAACATCACTGCAATCAACTCAGTGTCATTTTCACAGTTTGTAAATGTTTGTGATGCTTTTATTTTAAAAGAGACCTTACAAAGGAGAGCAAAATACAAAAGAAACTTGATTTTAAAAAGAATGATTGTGAATTGGTTAGCAAGCTCATGTGAGGTTTAAACAATCCTGCCTTCTACGTTATCATTAGTCGAGAGAACTCTATCATTAGTGACTGATTAGAATCTTCCAGAATAAAGGCAGGACTTTGTGTTTTAGTACAGTTTAACATAATATTTCTTAATTTTTAAATTAGATTGATTTTATGGGTGATTAGTTAAATAGTGTAACTAAGATCAGGTTTGTTATGTATTTCCTATGTTCTGCAAATCCCACCTTCTGGATTATGATTTGGTATAAGAATTCAGTCTCATCTATGATAGTGTCATGACTTCAGAGATGGGGAGGACACAGATGCAGGGTTCACGCAAACTTAAGTTTTCTTTATTGCGTTTTCACAACAGGTTTTGAAATAAATAAACTGAAATACAAGTACAGTGTCGATTTCTTCCCCGGACTGGTTTAACAAAACAAAACAAAACCGCTGGAAGCTGGGAACCCCCTCAGCCTTGACCTTGACTTTCTAACCGGCTCTTCCAGCCGCTCGTGACAATTATACTTTTCAGTCCTTGGGAAAAGAGACGAGACAAGACACAGGTGATGACCACAACAACAGTGACATGTGCACAATGGAGAACAGACGAGAGCAGACGGGTTCGACCGGAATAAATGGAGACACACAGGTCAGACACAGGTGAACTTGATTTGGTTAACAAAAAAGGCAAGTACCCACGTAGACACACTAGGGGGGGATAAAGGGCCTGCTCAGTAATCCAGTGAACCCGATCTTATCCCCCAAGGCTGAGGTGGCACAGATGTGACAGTACGCCCCCCCCCCCGAACCGGCTTCCCGAGGTAGGCGAGGTCGCTCTCTCCAAGTTACCGGAGGGAGTAGGGACCCTCCGGCCGAGCTCGATGAAAGTCGGAGATGAGCTCTTGATTGAGGATGTCCAGGGCCGGGAACCCAGCTCCGTTCCTCCGGGCCATAACCCTCCCAATTCACTAAATATTGGAGGGACCCTCCTCTCCTCCGGGAGTCTAGTAGTTCTCTGCAAATTTTTTAAATCGACAAACTGCTTGGGAAATTTTAGTGTACGCTTTCTTCCATACCGTCTCCGCTCTCCTAAACCACTCGTCCACGGTGGGATTATCGGTGGGAGTGGCATCCCACGGGCAGAGTGGAGGCTGGTGCCCGAGCACACACTGAAACGGCGTTAGGCCGGTTGAGGAGTGACATAACGAATTTTGGGCATATTCCGCCCAGATTAAACAGTCCGCCCATTCATGTTGTCGACTGCAACAGTATGCATGGAGGTACCTCCCGAGTTCTTGGACAGTCTTCTCTGCCTGCCCATTAGACTCGGGGTGATAGCCCGACGTTAGGCTAACAGTGGTCCCCAACTTCTGAAAGAAAGCTTTCCAGACTCTAGCGATAAATTGGGGACCACGATCTGAAACGATGTCCTCCGGGATGCCATAACAACGAAACACGGTCTCAAATAGGCTTTCTGCCACCTGGAGGGCTGATGGGAGAGAGCTAAATGGAATGAAACGACAGCCCTTGGAGAAGCAATCTACCACTACCAGGATTGTCGTGTACCCTTTTGACACTGGCAGATCCGTTACAAAGTCCACAGCGATGTGTGACCACGGTCTGTTCGGTGTTGGCAGGGGCATTAGTTTACCAACTGGTAGGCAACGAGGACTCTTAGTCGTCGCGCAGACAGCACAAGATAAAACAACTGTTCGCACGGTTTTGCGCATATTAGGCCACCAGAACTTGGGTTCTAGTACGTGAAACGTGCATGAGACGCCTGGGTGTCCCGACGCTACACTAGAATGTGCTTCTATAACCACTCGTTCCCATAGTGCCTCCGGAACGTAGGTGCGACCCGGAGGGCAGTTACTCGGCACGGGGTGGGATCGTGCAGAATGAATGTCCCACACGATCGGAGCCACTACCAGGGATGAGGGTAGGATGGGTTCGGGAGTTAAAGTTAGCTCTGGTGCCGGAAAACAGCGTGACAGAGCATCAGCTTTCTTATTTTTAGAGCCGGGTCGGTAAGTGATAGTGAACTGGAACCGTGTGAAGAACAGCGCCCAGCGGGCTTGACGAGGGTTCAATCTTTTTGCTTGTTGGATGTATTCCAAATTACGATGATCAGTTAACAACTTAAACGGATGTTCAGCCCCCTCCAACCAATGCCTCCACTCCTCTAACGCTTCTTTTACTGCTAGCAGTTTGCGATTACCGATATCATAATTGCGTTCGGCAGGTGTCAGTTTACGAGAAAAGAAAGCGCAGGGGTATAGTTTTTCTGGGTGGCCTTGGCGTTGTGACAGCACGCCCCCTAAGCCCACCTCTGACGCATCGACCTCCACTATGAAGGGCTTCTCTGGGTCGGTATCTTTAGAATAGGCGCAGTGGTAAAAGCATTTTTGAGACGACGAAAGGCCGCGCACGCTTCCGGTGAAAACGCACGCAGGAGTTTCGGTTTCCCTTTTAACAAGTTAGTGAGTGGTGCTGCCGGCTCAGTAATCCGGTGAACCCGATCTTATCCCCCAAGGCGAGGTGGCACAGATGTGATAGATAGTTACATTGTCCAGGCATATAAACTGTGAGACCATCATAGCAGGACTCTATTTGTTGTGTTTTTTGCACAGTTTAGGCAAGAATGTACAACAAATACCTATTAATTACTAAATGTAAATGTCAGTGTACATCTAAAGCATGTTTATATATCAGTTACATTTTTTTTTGTTGTTGTTAAAGAATCTTGTTAATCTTGATTATTTTGCTACTGTATCAACTTGAGGACTAACCTGGAAATATATCAGTCACTTAGGTTTTGGAAGATCTCACAATATTAGGATACATTAGTTAATTATTATTTAATTTAATTAAATATATTTTTAAGGGGCAGCACGGTGGTGTAGTGGTTAGCACTGTCGTCTTGCACCTTCAGGGTCCGTGTTCGATCACCGGCCAGGCTCGATTCCTGTCTCTGTGTGCATGGAGTTCTCTCCGTGCTTGGTGGGTTTCCTCGCACAGTCCAATGACATGCAGGTTAGGCTAACTGGCATTACCAAAATTGCCTGTTAGCCTAACCTGCATGACGTTGGAATGTGGGAGGAAACCGGAGTACCTTGATGAAACCCACCAAGCACGGGGAGAACTCCATATGTGAGTGTATGTGTGTGTGTCTGTGCCCTGCGATGGATTGGCACCCTGTCCAGGGTGTACCCCGCCATGTGCCCTACGCCTCCTGGCGACCCTGAATACAGGATAATGAGAATACATAGAAGATGAGTGAGTGAGTGATATTTTTTAAGGATTTTTTTTCCCCAAAATATTTGTTTTCCCTTTCATGTCCATGGCTCCAGATTTCCTGTGATCCTGATCAAGAAAAAGTATTTTCAAGTGAAAATAAATGAGCGATAGACTTAGTGATGAGAATGTTAAACTTTAAACTCAATTTTGTAACAGAGTTTTTTTTTAACTAAAGAGTGGCCAATGTTCTTTTGGTGGAAAGATTATTGTGTGGAAGTTCAACTACACATTTGTGTTTGTGCTTTCCAAGAGTGTGATTCTTCAGGACTCAACTGCAACTTTGTGGATTCTTCACAAATATTCAAAGATGGAGACTCCTGATCTTGACACTGATAAAAAAAGGTATTTCAGTCATTACATATTCATATCCAAATTAATTGATCACAATGAAAAAAGTAATGTAAATTAGAATCAGATAGAGTTTTAATGCCAAAGTACATTTGCATGTACAAGGAATTTGTTTTAATAACAGAGCTTCCAGAACAACACAAATGACACAAAACAAACAAACAAACAAAAAAGTTTACAACAAATGGAGTAGGGTGCGAGATATTTTCAAATAAGTTAAATAAATATCATTGGTATTGCACAGTATATTGCACAGTGGTATTGTACGGTATTGTGCGGTGTGGTATTGTAAAAGTGCAAACAGTAAAGTGAAATAAGTAAAATAAGAGTCACCATGAAATGATTCTGTGCATTGCAAGTAAAATTTAGCTGACCATAAATCTCAATAATCTTAATTACTGAACAAGAAATAAGAATGAAAACTTACTATATGGCTTTGACGCACACAATCTGTATTGCTGTATTAAATCCAAGAACAGCCGGAATACTCATACACACAGTCCCATATACATTGGAACCTTGGATTACGAGCATAATTCGTTCCGGACGTGGGCTCGTATTCCAAAACACTTTTAAACCAAATCACCATTTCCCATAAGAAATAATGAAAACTCAAATTATTTGTTCCACAGCCCCAAAAAATAAATACATAAAAATAATTAATACAATCTATAAAATGAAAATAAAACAAACTAATCTGCACTTTACCTTTAAAAAAAATACAAATAAATCCGGACAGATAAGTGTTTCCGTTGGTGCTCGCTGGCGCTGTGTGTGTGTGTGTGTTGAATTAGCCCCTTCCCTCGCCTCGTTTTACACAGTAACACTCCTCCACCCTCTCCCCACCTCGCTTTTAAAATTCACAATACACACACACAATGGAAACACAAAAAAATAAATCTTTGAGACTGGCATGAGCGTATATTAACAGACTCACTTTTTAAGTTTCACAACAAGCGCACAAACCCAGCGGAAACTTCGTTTTAACAGAAAAAAGCGAGACCAGCATTAGCGCATACTAAAATATTCACTTAGGTTTCACAACAAACGGACACACACACAAACACGGAAACACCGTCTTAACAGGAAAAAAATTAAATCTCTCTGACCTGGTGTGAGCGCAATCTTAGGGAATCACTGCTGTAAAGTAAAAAAAAACATAAAACAAATGAACCAGCACCTTACCTTTGAAAAGAATCGCGACAGAGCAGAGTTTCTGTGTGTTTGCGAAGCCGTGGGGGGAGGGGGGGACGGTGAGAGAGTGACACTCGGTGTCAAAATAAGAGTCGCATGTGTGAAGCATGATACTCGGCGCTCGTAAACTAATACTTGCTCGGTTTCCGAATAAAAAATTATCAAAAATCTTTGCTCGGTTTGCGGAACACTCGTAAACCACGTTACTCACAATCCGAAGTTCCACTGTACTGCACTCGCTTAACTTTCTCGCGTGGTATTGCGCATAGCAGAGCACAGCCTGTGACGCTTTGCTTTATCATCCTTCTCAGCATCACAAAATGCAAGCAAAATCCAAGAAAAGTGCAAGAGTATAACACGTTTTGGGAGGAGAGCAGCACACACACACCTGCTCCGTCTTCTTTTCCTCACGCACCTGCGCCGCAGACACTCTGGGGGCGGGGCAGCACACCTTAAAAGGGCAACAGACAGGCATACATACATGCAGTGGTATATCGTTGTAGTGGCCGTTACAAGCTTGTTGGTTATCGCGTGCGCTCTGGTTGTGTTGAAGCGCGTCAAGCTGCGCCGTGGTTGCGCATATGAGATTGCTCGTTTATTGGCACGGACTTTCTTACAGGATAAAGATCTAGTTTCCAGTTTGTGTGCACACGCTGTGTGTGAAAGACGTCCTATGCCGCCTCCCTCCTCCTCCTCTCCTCTCTTGTCTTACTTCAGCTTCACACACAAACACATAAATAAATAAATAAATAAATAAAATTAATAACTTAACTAAAGGTCTTAATATTAATGAAAAGCTAACAATCACCTCTTAGAATTGAATTATTTATTTACTGTATGTACAATTACAGTATGTCCTTATTAAATTAAGAAGGTACTTAAAACAGTAAAGAGTATATATAAATAACTAAAGGACTGTGTGTAATGTTGTGCAGTAAACTCCAGGGAGAGAGATCAGAATCAGCAGCACCCAGCTGTATCTCCATGAAGACTGATCGGTCTATAGATCTTCCTCACAATTTTAATGCTGGAGACTCCTCACCTCTACACAGGTAACGTCTCCTCACTGTTAATGTCACTGCTTTCTCAGTTAAAGGGAAATTCATCTAGATAAACAGGATAACAAACTAAATACTAAAACACCATATCTGTGTCTTTAATGAAGTCACTATTAAGTGCCCAAATTTTTTGTCTTTGATATATAGTTTTTCTTTAAAATGTGTTTGTGGTAACTTTTAAATTAATGCCACTTGGTTGGACATGTGTTTAGGGATGTAGATAAATTATGTTGGATTAATTGTCCAAAAACATGTTTGCTCGCTGTTTGTTCTGTCATCACAGGTTATCTCACAGCTTAGCACAATTTAAACACTGATAGGACACCAAGCCAAAAGAATGTTCTCGAGTTACGTTAATATTCAACCGGGAAATCTTGCTACAGTATATGTAGTAGTAGGAGTTATTCTAACTAAAAGGAATTAATCTGGGAAGATGGAGTACACCGTCGCAAATGGGGAAACACTGAATGAACAAAGGATTAAGACCCTTAACTAAATTAATCTAATCATCTATGGAAGAAATCCCTTCATTCAATCATGACTTTCGTACAACAATGCATAAACACATAAACCTACATTCAAATTGGAGGATAGCCATGAAACCGGTCACTGCTGATCATGCACACCCACTACTTCTATCTCTCTTTCTCTCAACTCAAACACACAATTACACGGAAAAATACCAGAAACCCGAAAAGACGCATCATGGCATACAATAAAAATCATTCTCTTCACCCTCATTTTACAGCCTCTTTGTGGTAATTATGTTCACACATGTAAACATGCTGTAATTATTTTGTGATGTATTTTACTTAATTTTATTTCATAGTTAAACCATTGCCAAGCACATTAAGCTAATAGGCTAGCAAATGACCCATAGAAGCTATCCCTACAAAGTGTGTAAATTCATTAAAAAAAAAAAAAAAAAAAAGGTTTAAAAACACTGTATTGTCCGTACTGCTTCTATTGTTTTATGCTTTTAAAAAAAGGACAGGCAGCAACTGTTGTGATGGCTAAAAATAAATATATGTATCTGAAAACAAGAGATGAAAGGTACATTTTAAATGTTAATTATTTTGTGAAAAACCTTTAAAAAGGGGTTTTGGCTTGAATAGATTGACTGTAGGGTTAATTGATCATAATCTTATTGCTAAAATGTTACGTTTTCATTGACTAAACCTAGACTAAAATACTTTAAGGTTCCTTTGACTGAAACTAGACTAAAATGTCCAGACTTTTAGTCGACTAAAACTTGACTACACGAAAATAAGATAAGATTGATGAAATATGATGATGAAGTAAAAAATTACAGGGTGTAAAAAAGGACTGTGTGTAATGTTGTGCAGTAAACTCCAGGGAGAGAGATCAGAATCAGCAGCACCCAGCTGTGTCTCCATTAAGAGTGATGCGTCTATGGTTCGTCCTATTCAGTTTAAAGCTGGAGTCTCCTCACCTCTACACAGGTAACGTCTCATCACTGTTAGTGTCACTGCAAAATAAATACTAAAACACCATATCTGTTTAATGAAGCCACTATTAAGTGTCCAATTTTTTTGTCTTTGTTAGATAGTTTTTCTTTAAAATGTGTTAGTGGTAACTTTAAAATAAATGCCAGATATCTAACCACTTCTGTTTATGCTCTTCTGTGAGTTGTTTCGACACCAGGTACACCCTCAGACCACAAAAAAAACAAAAAAAAAACACTGTACACTGCTCTTCTTTCTTGCAAATCACAAGTGGGAAATCCATTTCACAAAAATGTCTTTTGGGTTTTTTTATTCTGAAAATTAAAAATTGGGGTTCAATAAAAATAAAATAGTCTCAGGGAATTCTCCCCTATAAGCCCAGTCCCAACACATTCAATGTTCTTCAATTAGTTCAATCTGAGAGGCTGTGCATCTGAGCCTCAGCTTCTAGTACAAATAAACTTAAAATTGAGAACTAACCAAAATGGCTAGTACCAAACAGCAAAAAAAAAAAAGAAGAAGAAAGAAAAAGCTGTTCACTAAACATACAAAAATAAGTGTGGTGGCTCTTCCTGATTTAACACATTGACACATGAAAATGACACATTCCACTGTTAATAATCTTACATTTCACAGTACTTGTATAAAATGTACTTTACAACAATGAATGTAGAAATTTCCTCAAAATACTGACTGTTCAATGCTTTCACTCAAGAACAGGTTATCTTGTGGCAGACTTCACACAGGTCACACTTTAAACATTTCTTAACATATCTGTTAACAATAAACAACAATATTATACTATATAATATTATATAATATAATAAACACTAACATCCCACAGTATTTCTGTATACAACACTCTTAAACATTGTTCACAAAATATTTTGATGTAACAAGCATATTTACCTGAATGGAACAAATCAGATGCACCTAAACATAACGTGCTGCAGCCGACGGTCTGACTTCCTGGTTTTTTCTTCACCGTTATCCCTCCGTATCCCCAAGGGTGCCCGTAAATGCCATCTAGTGGCGTACATAAAAATTGCATGCACTACTCCGACCTGGCTACACTTGTGTTAATCAAAAATCTGACATCTGCATGTGACTTACACATCTTTAAAAATCGGCAAAAAACAAGGTGAGGTTTTGAAAAAGAAAGCTGTAGATTATTGTGGTAAATTGCTAACTTTTTAAACCCACATCTTTGTTCATTCGTTCATGCCATGCTTCTGAATGAGATTAACAATAACTCCCAGTCAGGAAAAGGTCTACCCTGGATTTTCTGCAGTTGCTTTTTATATGTTTGCTTTATTTGGTAAAGAAGATATAGATTGTTGGGGCTATATAGGGTTTTTTTCCTATAAGGGAAGTAGGATATTTAGGGAATTATCATATCAGCCTATTCATTTCCGTGATACAAATGGATCAAACTAATTTACATATGTATGCACACATGTTCATCGTGGATCACAGGTCCTATACAGTATGTCATTTGGCTAATGTAGATGGCGTTACCTGAGGTTCAAATCATATCTTGAAATGTAAAGTGGCTTAATGATTCTGTTAAAATAGTTAACTTTTTTATTATTATTTATTAGCTATGTTCATGAGCCTCTTAAAAAATCAAATCTTTCAATTAAGTCTTTGTTATTTGAGAGACTTAATTGAATATGGTCCCTGTTATGAATACAGTGACAAGTCTCATCAGCTTATCGCTCACCTGTCACGCCCACACCAGTTCTTTTAGATGTATTTCCCGCATCTAAATATAATAACAATAAGAAGAGTCTTCATTATCAGAACTGAGGGAATCAATTCTCAATTTAAAATCTGTTGTGAATAACACATGTGGTTCTTTGAGGATGATAGGAGAGGGTGGACTGCCCTAGAAAAATATGGAGGCCACATATCAGGTGGATGTAGAAACAATTTCAGTATTATCAGTATGCTTATTAGCCACATGCTTATCTAAAAGAAGAAGCATTGCAAGTAAAGAAAATCTAAATGAAAAAGAAGTCATAAGAATGACAGGAAGAACCAAGGTGGTGGAAAGGTCATGGATAAAGGGAAAGAATTCTGGGAAAAATTTCTGAATTAGATTGCATCGTAATGGGAAATTTTGTGAGATGATAAGGAATAGGAAAGTATTAAGCGAGGAGACAGCAAAGGTCCTTCCTTGGCAAGCTGTATAGAAGCAGAAAAACAGAGAAATTCCTGAGTCTTCTTTTCTAAGGCTGACTAGGAAACCTATTTTACATCTCAGGACTAACAGGGAACATACTGCAATTATTCTGTGCCTGTCAAGATTTTAAATATCATAATGCAATTTTTTTCTGTCAACATTTAAACTGTTAGACCTGGCATATGAGGATAATTATCTTGTTTTATAAGTTATTCTCTAGCTGTTTCTTTTATTTTGTGACTTAACAAAATTGAAGATAATTTTTTTTCTTTCTGTATAGGGACAGATAATTTCACTAGCATGAAGGGAATTATTTTTAATTTCTAAAATATTTTTTTATTTCATAAGTGGAAATGCAGAAGTTTTTTATGAGTCTCAGCTGAACCTTGGAATGCATTTTTGCATGGAATGAGGATTGTGGAATTTACCCTTATTTTACTTACATTAAACTGACTTTTCACATGACAAACGTTTTGGGCAGTGTGCAGAGCAGGAAATTTTTAAACAGAAAATAAAGACTTAATGTAATACTACTTATACAGTATGCACCTCAGTTCTGATTTAATATTGCCTAGAAAACACAAACTATGCTTTCAAGGCTAGTGTTCAGGCTATAGTGGAAATGATCAACTACAATTTTTGTTCACAGTGATCTACAGAAGGCAGGAGACAGATTAGCAAACTGCATCATCACAGATACAGGGTAAGAACAAAACCTACAACATGACTGTGACACTGACACACTGGTGTTATAAACGTCTCTGCTGTTATTAACTACAAAGTGATTAGATTATAGAAAACATACAGTAGAATAAAACAAACATATTATGAGAACATTATAAAGAGTTAACAGTGATAACCGGTCAGAAAAATTTAATCTTAAAGATTAATTATTTCGCCCCATGTCTCACCACATGCTACTTCACCATCTCACAGGTACAAAACAGAATCTGCTGCTGTAAATGAATTCCAGACAAAGTTCAAATTCAATCTGATGAAAAAGTTTCAATTCTTGAATGGAGTGATAATAAACCTGGGAACCCAAACACTCCTGAATGAGATCTACACAGAGCTCTACATCACAGAGGGACACAGTGGAGACATCAATAATGAACATGAGGTGAGACAGATCGAAGCAGCGGCTAGGAGAAGAACAACAGAAGAAACACCAATCAAATGCAATGACATCTTTAAGCCCTTATCTGAACAAGACAAACCCATCAGAACTGTGCTGACAAAGGGAGTCGCTGGCATCGGAAAAACAGTCTCTGTGCAGAAGTTCATTGTGGACTGGGCTGAAGGGAAAGCAAATCAGGACGTCCACCTCATATTTCCACTTCCTTTCAGAGAACTGAATTTG
>QMIH01003814.1:0-27993 GCA_003987875.1 Clarias batrachus | reverse complement strand
GGCGCTCCAGTTATATTTATCACTTCTTTTAAAAGTCTAGTTGGGATTGGATCCAGCAAGCATGTTGTTGATTTAGCTGAGGTGATAAGTTTATACAGCTCTTCCAGTCCTACACCTGTAAAGCACTGAAAATCTAATTGTGAAGCTTTAGACTGGACTAGATCATGAGATGTTAGCGGTTGAATTTCCATTATTTTCTTTCTGATACTATCAATCTTTTCATTGAAGAAGTTCATGAAGTCTTCACTTCTAAGCTATGATGGGACACTCCCTGCAGGCATCTTGGGGTTTGTTAGGCTAGCCACTGTACTAAATAGGAACCTGGGATTGTTTTGGTTTGTTGCTATGAGTTGGCTCAGATGCTCGGCTCTAGCCGCTTTTAGAGCCCGTCTGTAGCTGCACATACTACCTTTATATGCGATTCTAAAAACTTCTAATTTAGTTTTTCTCCATTTTCGTTTGAGGTTACGAATTGCTCTCTTTAGGGCGTGAGTATGACTGTTGTACCATGGTGCAAGTGTTTTATCTCTGACTTTTTTTAATCTGATGGGAGCAACATTGTCTAATGTACTGGTGAAAATAGTGCCAATGCCATTCATCTAGTCATCGCCTGCATTTATGGGGCTGATAAGAAATTGCGACAGATCCAGCAGATTACTTGTGAATTTGTCTTTAGTAGKCGGATTAATATTTCTACTGAATTGATAACGTGGGGAGGGACAGCTACGTTGTTCTACAGGTAGAGTATATACTAAGAGATGATGATCTGTGATATCATCACTTTGAGGTAGMATGTCTATATTAGAGACATCTATACCATGGGATATAATTAAATCTAGCGTATGATTAAAGCGGTGAGTTGGTCTATTTATATTCTGTTTAACCCCAAAGGAATTTAGCAAATCTATAAAAGCGAGTGCTGAAATGTTGTTAGCGTCGTCTACATGAATGTTAAAGTCTCCTACTATCAGCACTTTGTCAGAGTTAACCAATAGGTCTGATAGCAGATGTCCAAACTCTTTAAGAAAATCGACATATGGCCCTGGGGGTCTGTACAYGGWGGCCAGAACRAARTGTARCAAGGGTTTATTATGTATTTCGCTGAGTGCAACATTAATGATAAGCACTTCAAACGAATCTTGGGCCTTGTTTTCTGCGCAACAGTGAGAACATCACTGTAGATAGTTGCGACACCACCACCACCACGACCAGTTTGACGGGGTTCGTGCTTATAGAAATATCCTGAYGRAGTAKACTCATTTAAACCAATATATTMATTTGGTCTGAGCCAGGTTTCAGTAAGGCAGAGTGCGTGAAGGCAGCAATCTGAGATAATTTCATTAACAATCAGTGCTTTAGAYGCAAGGGATCTGATGTTGAGAAGCCCAAACTTTAGAGGTATATTTTGATTAATTATTTGGCCTTTTTCTGGTTTTATAGTTATTAGATTGTTTTGAGCGATTTTAACAAATTTATTCTTTTTTCTCACTATTCGGGGAACAGACACAGCACAGTTTCTATAGGACAAGCTATGTGTGCGCATCTATCAGTATGGTGAGTTGCAATGTGGCTATTATGTTTGGAATCTAAGACACGACTTACCGCCAGTCAGATGGTTCGTAGTGTCCTGGAGCTGTTGTCTGAGAGGACTGCTGCTCCAGCTCTGCTAGGGTGCAGGCCGTCGGTGTGGTAGAGCCTAGGACGCTCTCAGAAAACATTCCAATTATCAACAAAGGGTAATCTCTGTTGCTGACACCAAGATTGTAACCATTCATTAAAAGCAAACAATCTACTGAACCTCTCGATTCCTCACTGGAATGTGGGAAGCGGCCCGGATACGATGATCCTTGCCGTGGGTGATGTGCTGCGGACCTTCTCAACCAGACTCCTGAAGTCCTTCTTCAGGATCTCCGTCTGCCTCAGCCTGGTGTCGTTCGTGCTAGCATGCAGGACCACAGCTCCAAAGTTCTGCCTCAAGGCCGCAGGCACCTGTGCAGCAACATCAAGAACACGAGCACCAGGTAAACAGCGAGTGCGCACCTTACCTTGAGCCGTGGTAGCACGGACGTGCCRGACGATGGAGTCTCCGATGACCAGCGCGTTGTGTGCCGTCTCGCGAAGAGGAGCGAAGTGGTTTCAAGTCGGGATCTCGAAGACGGGCGGCGGCGGAGGGGGAGAGGTCTTCGCCCGGGGCCTAGCGCGCGTCTTCCACTGCTGCTGTATCCAGGCTTCGTGGTATCCCGGCACTGGGGTGAAGGAAACCTGGGCGGGCTGCGTTCGTGGTGCGTTTGACCTGGACAGAGAAACACGCAGAGTAGAGGTTGTGGAAGGATGTGTGTCATGCCGAGAATTTACCTGWGACAGGTGAGCGTCGGTCCGTGACGATTCCAGCGCGGCTTTCCGCTGTCGTAGCTGGGCCAGCTTCACCTGTAGGTCATGGATCTGCTTCTCCCATCTCCAAATCCGCCGAGTGAAGCTCCAGTGTGTCCTCACCTGCACTCAAAGGCAGACACACAACCGACATGGTGTCAAAAAACGGATATAATCGGTGTGGAAAACGCGTAGKCAAACTTGTGATAGCCGGGCTAACGGGCTAGCGATGCTAATGGGATAGCCGGCTAGACGCGGGTGCGTGGCAAAACTATTAAAACTAAATCAGCGATATAACAGGAGTTTTGAGTGAATATATTATAAATACTTATAAATACTTATCTGTTATATGTTCGCTCTTCGTAAGAAGACAAAGTTAGAACGTCAATCTGGATTGAGCTGGAAAATTGGTCAGTCTGCCGGAGCTCAGAAAAAAGCAGCCTCACTATATCACTATATATATAAAAGAAAATCGTTGTGTCATCTGCAAATTTGACAAGGTTGTTACTATGCTGGACAGGTATACAGTCGTAAGTGTACAGGGTGTAGAGCAACGGGCTCAAAACACAACCCTGTGGTGACCCAGTGCTGAGGCTGATGGCCGGCGATGTAAGTGGGCCCACTCACACCCTCTGACTGCGACCACACAGAAAGCTCCTAATCCATACGCAGATGGAATATGGAAGTCCCAGGTCCACTAGTTTGTCTATCAGTTTGTGGGGGAGGATGGTATTAAACAAGCTGTGATCCACAAAAAGTAGCCGCACATAGCTTCCTGGGTGCTCCAAATGGGATAGCGCAGCCTGGAGAGCATAAAAAAACATAAAAAAAAACATTTCCCAGAATTCCACTGGATGAAAAAGATGTCTATTTTTTCAAAATACCATATCTGCTTTTGTGACTCATGTGTATGCCTCGTAATTGTGTTCTTGTGTGTAATTGTGTGAAGAGTGACATCACATTTCCTGACACTTCACAGTAAACATAAATCAGAGCTTTAACAGTGTTCAGTGCTTGTAGACAGAATAATTGGCATCACTCGCTCTGCATAACATTCACACCATATTGTGAAAAAGCATTGAAGAGTTGACTCTGTAATGTATTGTAATTAACAGAGGTAAACTGTTATTTTTTTTTTTTAACCAGTAGTATGTAGCCAAATGGTTGACAGATGAGGATAATAATAATTATTATTATAATTATTATAGTGCCGAGCTCAAGGACACCTTACAATGAATGTAGACAAAAGGGGGGAAAAAAAACTATGAGACAGACACAGGTGGATTAAACAAAAGGGTTCAGTTAACGAATTGTGGTGTAACGTTCAGAAAACAAGTACATTTTGAGTAGAGATTTAAATAGTGAGATGTAATTAACAGAACGGAGAGAGTGTGGCAGAGAATTCCAGAGTTTAGGTGCAATAACACTAAATGATCTGCCCCCTCATTGAAGATACGCAGAAATGAATCAAATTAAATAATGCTTTTGGCCTGTTGCTTGTTCTATTAATTGTGGCAGAGTCAAAGTTAGAGCAAGCTCAAAAGAGAGCAAAATATATAACATTTGAGATGATCAAGAAAAGCCAAATAATGAACAGTAAGACCGGTTTTCTTGTAAAGACGTTCAAGCCGTCTGCCAGTAGCCTTAAGAATACAGAGCTCAGGGGTATACCAGGGAGAAGAGTGAGTGGCAGGGACATTTCTGGGCTTGATAGGGGCATACTTCTGTAGGATATCGGAAATTATAGAGTGGTAATTAGATAGTATCATAGATGGAGAAGAAATATCAATGACATCAGAGAGATTCGAAGAGACAATAGAAGTACAAAATGATACAGTATCAATAGCTTTCAAATTACGGTATGAAATAACAGTCTTAATGCATTTATAATGAAAAGGCAGATTGAGGCTGAAGTCAAGAAGTTTATGGTCAGAAATACCGGTGACAGATGGCAGTTCAAGGCCTTTAGCTGCGATGGTAAATATCTAATATCCATAACGGAAGGGAGATACAAAATGAGGCAAAAAAGAGAAGAGATAAGAAGAAAGAAAAATAGAGAAACATTTGCCCAAGACATTATAGTACTGAAGTGAGAGCCAGACACAGGCAAAACTGCCTGACACGGGCAAAAACTACGCTAGCCAGACCCTAAAACGCCACTTCACCAAAAACAGCAGACTAAATAGGAGACAGCACTCCCAAATAGCAAGCAGTAAACAACTAGCGCAACCAACTGAGAGAGCGATCACTCACCCATCAGAAGAGCCGAGCGTGGTGGAGACGCTAACAGGGCAGAGGTCTCGCAGCGACCCGGTGGCAAACTCACAGACAGCAAAAACTTGATAGTTACAGTTCAGTTTAGTTTAAGCATCAGCAATATGAAATGGAATAATCCAACCAGCCAAACAGAATGGCGGAAAGACATGCAGCAGGAACAAACAAACAAACAAACAATCCAGGTACGAAGCGGCAGCACAGACGCGCACAGCGTTCATGTCCTGGAAGCAAAAATAAACCATGGAGGCAGTGGACACTCCTGTAACTCCTAAATATCCTTTATATTTCCACAATCAATACTCTGATTTAGAATATCAGATATGTTAACTTCCAGGTTCTGTGGTCAAATCCCAACAGCAAAAAAGGAAACCTGGTGCACTAGGGTGTACAATTCATTGTCACACACCTCACTACCTCGATGTTATCTTTATCTGGGGTTACACAGTGATTTGGAATTCAGCCGTGTGTTAGAAGCTAATTAGCTTTGTAGCCGTAAATAAAAGAACGTGGACAATTTAGATGCTTTAGATTTTTTAAGATGACATACAATTATCAGATGTTTTTTCTTGCGGAAAGTATTTCTGTGACTGGTTTCATAAATGTTTTTGGCAGACGGTACAGAAAGACTTTTGCCCATACCTTTGAACTACAGTTAGCGTAATTATCAATTGTAGAACACCTGGATTTAAAATAAACATGGGAAAATTTACATATACTGACGTACTGTATATTGGTAAATATACATGCAGGTATCAGATTCTGTATTTTCCAATAAATCACAAGATATTTCTGTTCCTTACAAGTAACTAGCGGTATATTAGCACAATGCTACATTATACAGATTTACTATGTGTGATGACTGATTGTTGACCAGTTTTCCTCTTTTTTTATTAAGCAATGGGACAATTATTAAAAACAGGGGCAATGGTGGCAATGGTTGCACAGTGTGTTAAGGCTCTGAGTTATGGATCAGAAGGTCTGTGATTTGAGCCCCAGCTCCGACAGGTTGCTGCTGTTGGGCCCTTGAGCAAGGCCGTTAACCCTGTCTGCTAAACTTAAACTTAAGACACATCAGCTGCGTTTTAAACAGAGTAACAGTTACTTTCACATTTTCACCTGAAATATTTTATATTTGTAATCAGCCATTAAATATTCACACTATTATTTACTTTCACAGGTCCTGTTAGGTGAGTATAAATCCTTTTCTCTGATAGTGATGTGTTGATGCTRCATGAATAATATATTTCTTGTGCAGATGAAATAGATTGGACTGTGCTGTGTGTTCAGAGTGCAATAGCACATAGATATATGAGCATCATGAGCATAGTGTAGTGAACACAACAGACTGTGATCGCTGGCAGAACATTCATCATGCTGTTGTCCAGTTTGTAATTAGTGTTCTACACACACACACACAAATCTGACCTACACACTGATACTGAGAGATCAAAAGCTAAAGGTGTGTTTACAAATGACACACACTCATTAGTGAACTCATTCATTAGTGAACAGTCTGATCTAATGTAGTTAATAATCAGAGACTGGCTCAATATCTATTTACATTTACACGTACATGTTACATGAAACAATCAGAGAGATTTTTACATTAGACAGGAAAATAAATTACACAGTAAATGTGGCCTTTAGATTGTTACATGTGGAGAGGTGAAGGGGGCTGGCTCGACCTTCACTGATTCCATGATTTTAACAATTTTAGCCAATTACGCCAAGGAAATCAACGACCATAATTATTAATTTAACTAAAGCACTCAGGTACATTCACTGAACATGCAAAAGGCGTGGACACATATGCATGTTTATTTTCTTACAATCATACACAATGTAGCAGTTCAAAAGGTATGTATAACAATGCTAAAAGTAGTTGCAACTACACCATCAAGTGTATGCTATGCTAAGAATGATAAACACAACATCCTAAAATACACATAATCAAATTAGAGCTGGAGCTTACCAGTGGATAAGCAGACTATGAAAGAGAAGGGCGGGGGGTGAATATCCCAACAAGAATCACCCCAAGCACAATTCACTGAGACAATCAGCACAAAGGGGTGATCAACACGCACACAAAAAAGGGAAACCAACCCCAACACTTTGCACTGCCACCACTTCTAGTTCACAGCTCTACAAAATTAGAAAATATTGAGATAAAACACAACCAGCAAAATAGGAGTAAGAGAGAGAGGAAAAAACAACTCTTACAATTAAAAACATGTTCTCAGACAGATAAAGTGCATGCAGAGCAGCAATATGGCAAAACACCACGCCAACAAAGCAGCAATCATGCAACACAGCAGTGAGGCAAACTGCATATATTTAGCCAAACATATGTAATCAAGCAAAATCAGCAGCGTTCATTCATAAATCCACTTCGACCTATAGTTTCTGTGGTCAAAATGGAACAAATTAACATGTGCATAACACAGAGAACAATAAATGTACTAAACAGAAAGTAAAGTGGAGTAAATTTGAAAAATAAGCAATCGAGAATCATGTAGCACGCATGAGCTTCTTGTTTTGACGCAGAGCATCACATGATCACAACTGAGCAAATATTTTTTCTCTCTCTCTTGCGCTACGAAATTGTGAATAATTGTCTCTCCTGCTGGGTCTTAGTGCTTGTCTAATCAACATCCGTTCAGTGACATCACATTCAGTGACATCACATTCAGTGACATTATTGTGTGAGGCATTTTTTCAGCATCTGCAGCCTATTGTACACACATACACATCACAAATATTAACACACACACACACACACACACACACACACACACACACATATATGCACACATACATACACACACATTACAAATGTTAACACACTCACACAGACAAACACACACACACACATGTAAATACTCATACACACACATGCGCATACACACACACACACACACACGCACACACACATATAGGCATACACATATGTAACCCTCTTCTTAACACTATGGGGTTAATTTAATTGTTTAGTCCACAAGAGTCCTGGATCCCCGGCAGTTAGATGGTGAATTAGGCTGGTAGTTTCTTTACTTTCTGTTTAAACTTTTGTAGTACCTCGGTTTCCTCCTAAATTAATTAACTTGCTAGACTCAATGAAATGACAGAATACCAATTGTAAAGAGAAAAAAATAAAGATTTATTTCTTTACAATAGTGGAATAGTTTTATGTTCCTTCGATGCAACAAAATAAAAGCAGTAGATAAAATAATAACACCCCCCTATTTTCCCAAAAAAATATTAGTTACTGATTCGGCTCAGCTCAAAGAATATTTAAGTCAGTCAAACAGTTCAAATGTTCACGAGTCAGTCAAACAGTTCACAAGTTGGAGCGATAGCTATCGTTGGGGCCCATGTCGTTGGTGCACATTAAACAGACGATGAATTCCAAATGTAAATCCCACACGAAAAGGAGTCTACTTACTTTCTCCTCTAGTCCTTCGCGTCACACACATGCACACGCGTCGTAACTGAGCGATAACCAAAGTTCGCGAATGCTACCGTAGCGAAACAAAAAGTAACAGCACTTGGAAAAAAACCAGAGCCACAAACAAGCGTCATCACTCTGCACTTGGGTCGTATATTACTTTGTATATACTAGTCTCCACGCAGTTGACGCACTCCTATTTATTTCGATTTATAATCACAGCCGATATCGCTCGCGGCACACCTGCTCACCATGCGCTCTACCTGTTCCTGGTTACGTGACTACGTCATGACGCAACCTCAAGCTCAACAGGGATTGGCTCTCCTTAGTACACCTGTATTGAACAAGCTTTCTTATTGGACATTACTGAAACAATTATTATTGTATCCTTCCCACAAATAAAGAAAATAATAAAACTTTTTTTTAATAAAACCTACTTTTGGGGTTCCTACATATACATACAAATACATACACACCCAGTACATACATTAACACTCTCACACTCAACACACACACTAACGCACTCAACAAATATTTAGGGCCTAAATGACATCAGCCCTATCTAATGTCTGAAATGTGCAAGTTGTGCTGTGCACCCGGGCGGCAATGGCTTGTTGTAGGTCCTAACTTGCTCAAATAACAAACAGGTTGTGCGGTCCCCCGGGGTGGCAGTGGCACAGGGTGCTTGGGCCTGTCATCTCTGCTTGCAACTATACTTTGTTTTATTTTTAGTTTACAGCAATCAATTGAGTGTCGTTAGAGAGATTTTTTGTTTTCCGATAACAGTGTTTCTGTTGTGTGCGTGAGTGTCTGTGAAAACAGAGGAGGAAGGGTAACTGTGTGTAAGACGAGAAGAGGGAGTGTGGAGGGGCTCCTTACTTTAGCTCCACACACACACACACACACACACACACACACACACACACACACACACACATACATAGCGTATGCGCGCACAAATGGAAACACTTATCTGTCTGGATTTATTTGTACTTTTTTTTTAAGGTAAAGTGCAGGTTAATTTGTTTAATTTTTTTAATATTTTGTGTTAATTATTTTTATGTATTTAATTTTTGAGCCATGGAACAACTAATTTGAGTTTAAATGATTTCTTATGGCAAAATCCGATTTGGTCTACGAGTGTTTTGAAATACGAGCCCACTTCCGGAACGAATTATGTTCATAATCCAAGGTTGGATCCCAAAATGTTGGATGAACAACCACTAGCAATCCCTTTACAACCAGGAAATACAGGAAACGAGCCACTTACTGACGCCAGTAAGGCACTGTTGTTCAGAAGGAAACCCAAAAGTCTAGGTGGAAACTAAAACCACAATTACCCTGAGCCATAGTCACAGAGGAAACCGCGTATAGTGTTCATACCTGAAACGAAACCGGAAGTTGGGCGTTCAGCCAAAGACATTCGCTCTACATGACGGAGAGTCGATAGAAATCCAGAAAAAAAACTATAATCCAGTTTAAATGAGAACCATTTCCCACAAGCATAACTACTAAAATGCAAAGAGTATTCATACCTGAGATGGAAGTGGAAGTCAGGCACGCAACGAAACAATGTGCACTCTACACGAAGGAGAGTCTGTAGAAGATTTCAAAATGAGTCTCCAAGCTGATTTAAACGAGTGTGTCTGCCCATGAGCATAGAAAAGAGATTGCAAGAAGCATTCATACCAGATGAAAAGTTGGGCGCACAATAAAACAGATAAAAACCCAATTTAATGAGTGCCACTGCCTATAAGCATAGCTAAGAGATTGCAAGGAGCATTCTTACCTGTGGCACAAAAAGGGGGCAGGTGCACTACATGAGAGGACAAATTCTCCCCCTACCTTTATAACAGCCCACACGTCAGCGGAATGATCTCAGACACTAACCAGGTGACACGGAAGTCCTCCAACCACGGACATGGCAATATACATAAAACAACAGTGCAGCCTGTTGTGAATTGGGTACCCATGTAACAAATATAACCAAACATGTTGAGACCACAGCCCATCCTGCTATATACAGTTACTCAATATCCAGTAGAACAGACTAGATCACTGCCAAATATAGCACTGAGAAGCACAACAACACACACAGCTAGCTAATATTGGGCAGCTGGTTTGTTCTGTAGACTGTGTGCTGTGTTTGAATGAGCACAGTCAGAATGAGCACAGATACACTGCGACATCGGAGATCAGACTGCTGCAGAATCAGACAGAGACACAGTGTGAGCTAAGTGGCTAACGCTAGGTAAAAGACAAGCTCTTGTTAAAGTGAGAGGTTTTGACCTTTGACCTTGTGCTCAGTAACGGTGACAGTCACATTGATGAGCAAATCAACTCTGATATTTTAAACCCAATGAAAATACACCATGTAGAACAATTGAACAAACATCAGTTTTGAGACAAAGAAATAAATTATTATTGCTATATAATTAATATATATTGCTATATGCTATATTTCATTCAAATGTTAAAAGTTATGGCTTTATATTTTATCTTAAATTATATTTCTATCTGTTTTACATGGCACCTTCAGCACGGGTAAGTAAATAATTTGTCTCCACTTTTAGTAGTAAAGTTTGATTTTTTATACATATCATATGTATTAGATTTTAATTCAGAGATCGAATATCAACCTACAAAAATCGAATTATGCTTGTGTAAAGGAATCCGTAAGGTCTTTTACCACTCAGCTTCCTTTCTATAATGCATCCCACTGCAATAATTTAGGCAGAGAGGAGTAAAAGACACAACATATAACACACGCCACTGCCAGCCTCCATCAGAATCTCTCTCCTCTTATACACTCCATTTTCTCCTGCACTAATAAGGAGCTGCACCTCAGTATGGGGAGGAGATTACTACAATTATACAATTACTACAATAGCACAACAGTTTCATATGGAAGTGATGGAATCAAGAGACATTTAATGATAAATGTGTTCCTTGCTGATTGACTTTTATCTCCACCGTTATGTTTCTGTAGATGATGAATTTCTCCAGTGTGAGCAGATGATGATCAGCACAGTGTAACAGAATTTAGTTTAGTCACTATCCTGTGTGGTAAGTAGAATGTGGAAGTGTGAGATCACATCCGCTTTCTACTTACTATTACTGCTCGGGTATTTGCGGTCTTATTATTTATAGGTACATTATGAAGGCTAAGTTAATATGTTAACATCAAGAGAAACATAAATTATTTTTGTTGCAGGTACACATAATTAAATGACATTTATTTATTATTATTTACAGTACAAAAGCAGCAACATTTTTCATGCTTGCAGGAACTCCAAACTGAATATGACAGATGTCCTCAGATTTGTATTGTAGGTCAACCAAAGACCAAACAAGCAAACAGGATAAAGGTTTTTTTAACTGTATGCAGAACCTTTTGTACCTAACTACAAAGATAAAACAACCAATGCTGCCCAACTAAAGCCACCGTCAAATTTCAGTGTACACATTATATGGTTTATCTGATATTAATTCTATAGAACATGATAAAAATGTGTGTAATGTGTCTGTAATTTAATTAGTTAAATTTAGATGATGCAAAACAAAATTGGATAGAGCAATGTTCAGAATGTTTCTTCTATTGTTTTTGAAAATGCATTTTCTCATGTACCCTTATTGTGGAAGAGCGACCAAGAACTCGCTACCTAACAAAGTAAATAACTAGACCAGAAAGAGCCAAGAAGTATTCTTCAGGGTAGGCAAAACATCACACAGCCTAGAGCAAGTAGCAGATCAAAGATCTTTAATTAGATTACTGTTTTTGAAGAGACACATGTTATAGTCAGTGGAACAGTTCTCTTCCACATCTTATAAAACATTAAATGTCAGCACCATGCACAAAACATTTATAATTTGTTATTTACAGAAAACAGTCACAGAGGATCAAGAAAGGAGAGAAAAGCAAGGTGACAGAAATTTAAAAATTCCATATTTTATTTGGACTTTTATTCCGTACTATTCTGTACTTTTATTAATTGTTTTTGTTATTTGTTTACAGCAAAATTCCACAAAGCAAAGTGATAAGTCTTTGTTTAAATGCAACTTCAATAGTACACAGTCTCCTACTCAAATGTATCGATACTGACTATCTGTAGTGTATATGACTACAGAGAGAGATGTGAGTTAGAGAGTTCACATTGGGCAGGAAAGAGATTATAGTAGAGTGCAAGTAAATGACCTGGTCAGTATGTTTCTTACAGCATTCATACTCCAACAACTGTTTTCTGAAAGAGAGAGAGAAACAAGTCAGTATAGGATAAAAACAAACTTCAGAATATTTATAGCTAATACTATGGAATACCGTTCAGAGATAATTACAGACTATAAGAATGTATTTTCATTAATCACAGGAATCTTTTTTCCAGATTGTCATCTATATGAAGAAGTTGTGGTTCATCAGGTGAGTAAATTATTATAAAATGTAAATTCATTCAGAGCTGGTCTGCCTAGGTCACTAAGCAAAATCCAGTGAAGGGGCCCTCTTGCCTGATCTGTGAGCCATGACAACCATTTGCCATTGCTGCGCAGTCAGGCAGACACTCCCAAGCTCCCACTACACTGTACATTGACTATTTACCTGTAAATTATGAATAAAATTAGCTCCCTGGATTTCCTATTATACATTTTCAAATACTTGTATAATATTTAAAATACTACACTGAATATGTAATGTAACGATGCAGGTCCCACGTGGGACAAATCAGCGAGGTGACACTCCTCCGTGTACTCCATCGAGTAGTCGCCTGCCGATATACCCGTTTTGAACAAATCTGCGGTTACACAGACGTGCAGTTGCTAGGTGACGTTACCGTGAGTGCAATCAGCATGAAGGCGCTACATCCGTGGGTGTGTTTATTTAATGCCTTAGAAAATGGCACGCAGTGTGCAATTATTTGGTGGTACCAGGTACAAGAACATGTCACTCTGGTAATTGGGTAAAGATAAAGACAAAGGCTATACAAGCAGTTGGCATCTTAGAGAGAGAGAGTGGCACACCATCTAACAGGCGTGCTCTCTCAATCTAAGTTTAAAGTTAAAACATTAATAAGACATAAGCCCTTACAGAGGGATAACTTGGCCAGTGAGGATGAGAGAGTTTGTTTTTAGTTTTCAGAACCCCGTCCAGTCTCAAGGAGATGGCAGAGCTCTGTTTTTGTGTTTTCAGTTTTCAGTTAATACTCCCATGCTATCTCTGAATGGGAAGGTCTTCCTGTGCATGTTACAAGCACTCTCACATATTCCTACTTCACTGACCCCCTTCAGAAGCCCTGAATATGGGCTCTTATAAACATTATTACATCCCATGGTGCGGCTGCTAAACCCACGTCACATAACAAAGTAATACCTATTATTTACTGAGAAATGTGCATTCATATTGCCTCATAAGTCTGGTAAAATATTAAAATACTTACTTCAAATATGAATTCAACTTTGGTAATTTTGTTATGTAGTTGATCAACATTTTAAATTCAGTATTTATTCAATAATCAATGTCAATACATTGCTTACTCTGATGGAGTCTTACCATTGTGCATTAATCCAGAGTTGCAACTAAACCGTGTGTGTGTGTGTGTGTGTGTGTGTGTGTGTGTGTGTGTGAGTGTGAAAGAGAAAGAGAAAGAGAAAAAGAGAGAGAGAGACCGGATCATTAAGTGCACTTCTGAGGAATATATACGTCTATATATTGTCTGGGCCTGTCTCCACAGAGGTTCCTTGCTGGACACATGCATATGAATGCGTGGACATGCATGACGCTACACTGTAAAAAATAAACCGTAACTTTTACCTGTCAAATTCCAGGGCTTACACTGTAATAATTACGGTTCATAACCATGTTTTTTACAGCTCAGGACTGTCGAATTTAAAGGTAACAATTTGTAATAATTATGAATAATTATTATTCCATAATTATTTCACAAAGCAGCCAAGAAACTATTTAAACTAAGGAAAAAACATTAAATATGTAAATGCTGTTGGACTATTTTTTATTATAACCACAGTGAATTCATTCAGCAACACTGTAAAAGCATAATTTTATCACACTAGCTGGGAGCTCAAAGAGATAGTCGCATTACTAAGCATTCTAATTTTAATACAATTTGTATTCATCAATTAGTATAAAAGACTTGGGCATCAGCATGGTCCTATGTTTTTTAAATAAACACAGCAAAACAATTGCTATGAGAATTGCAATGTCAATTCTCAAAATCAAATATACAAATGTCAGGGTGGACATTTTTAAGTGTTTTAGGTAGACAATTCAGGCATATAATTTTATAGAAGGGCTTTCATTGCAACGTTACACAGAAAACAATTTTTGCATTGTGGTTTTTAAGTGCACAGCACAAGGGTGTCAAATATGTTAATGTATTTTGTAACCGGTTTGGCACACGGGCACCAACAACAAACATGGACACGAGGCGATGTCTGAAGGAAAAGGAGTCATTTTATTTAGGATAAAAGTGAAGGAAAGGGTTAAAAGAGGGAGGAAGGGAAAAAGGGAAGGAAAGGTGTGCATGTGCAGGTCTGGTGGGCAGTGCCCTGCTGGCATGCAAGCACAAGCTGGTGAGCGGTGCCAGCGGGCAGAGTGGCACGTGCTCGCAGCTGTCTTCCCCGCGGTGATCAAAGGGCGAAATACCATTCACGATTTTGAAGTCCCTGAGGCGCATTCTATTGCCCTCTCTCGCATGCCACTCTTCCTTGGTTTCCCTGCGCCCACCTCATGACTGCTCAGTGACTTCTTTTAGTTCCACACCGATAACCCAAAAGACTCTGAGCTACCCAGCTGTATTTTATAGCTCAGGGAGACGCCCGGGACCCATTAGTGGGGATTAATCACCAGCCGGCTGCCCTGCCCCTTAGTACACCTGCAAAAGGAGAGGCCGCCTACCTAGTAAGTAGGGGAGTGAGCGGGGAGCGATATAAGATTTAGGCGCACGCCATGACGATTTGTAATAAGACATGCAAAGACGGCTATTCCATGAAACAAGCTTCCAATGAAAAAATTTTTACCAAAGTTTTTTTTTTTTTTTTTTTACTATACTATAATAACATAGATGTCAACATCTATAGATGTAGATTAAAATATTTATTGTATGCCCCCTTTTAAGTTTTTAAAGCATTTGTTTTATTTTAAATGCATGATTTTTTATAGTCAGGTGAGTGCCATTTTCAGGAATGTGTAACATCTGTACCTCCACAGCTCAGGGGAATAAGATCAAATTCCCCGGATTACTGAGTTGATGCTTTGTCCCCACCTAGTGTGTCTATGTATGTACTACCAGCACTTAAGCACTAAACACGARCACCTGTGATTCCCTTGTGTGTCTGACTATTTATTCCAGTTGAACCCATAGGGCTTCGCCTGTTCACTGTTGTGCACATCTCACGTCTTCACCCGGTTGTCTGAAAGCTCTTAATGTTTGTGTCTACTTTTCCCCTCTCACTCCCAGGACTGAACGTTGTCTGCAGGTGTGGGATCCTTTGAGGAAAGGGAAMTCCTCAACTAGTCGCATGGACTTTGCAAGTGTTTCATTTCGTTATCTTTCTCCTCACGTGTGAGACCTTTTGTTTACCCACCTGCAGACCCAGTCTGGGAAGTTGGTTTAGGACTGCAGAGCGAGTCCAGAGACTTTGTGTTGTAAGAAAAAAGAAATAAAATATATACTTGTGAACATGGAATCTGCATCTGCGTCTGATTCATCTCGGGGAGACATGACAGAATGTCACATCCATAACAGTGCATGTTAATCACTAGTCAATTAAAATAAAGTAACTCTTTTAGGTTCTCCTTCATTATTTGGGTATAGCCAATTAAAGCTTCTGGTTGTGCATTTTAATTCAAAGAAACCCTAAAACATATTCTGTCATGTCCATAACGCATGTTAATTTCGCCTTTTGTAAAATATAAAACTAGTGCATTAATGCTTGAATTGACTCCACTGGAAAAGGTCTCCACTGACCGGTTGTTGAAGCATGTGTGTCAACCATGCCAAAAACTTGGCCCGTACAACCTCAGTCAGGTGACGTCATCTGACCAGGTACACCTGGAGGTTATAAATAGGTCTATATACATATATATACCTATAAATAGGTATATATATATATATAGAAAAGAAAGTGAAACTAATGGCCGAATTTAGGAAGAGATGCTTAACTCCGTGCGGAAAGCTTCTCTCCGATGACGATTGTCATGCTCTTTGTTTTGAGTGTTTGGGTGAAGATCATGCTTTCGGCGGACTCGAGGGACAATGCGAGCACTGTGTTCTGCTTCTGATCAAAGCGCTTTGCGACTGGCTCGCATTCTTTAAAGAGAAATCGTGAGCCGAACTTTACTCTTGGGGTTCACGCGTTAATCTGGCGGAAGCACGTGAGACGGATTTGCCCTTTTCTCTTGCTCTCTCGCCAGATCAGGAAATTCCTGCGTCCGCTTCTGAAGTGCATCTCGATGCTTCTTCTGATCAGGCGCTGGAGACCTCCTCCCTTCTCTCCAGTGAGTTTACCACCTCGGGACGCTCCTCTCGTGGCGAGCAAGAGTATGAGGAATTACTGGAGGTGGTAACTAGGGCAGTCGAATGCCTACATCTCGACTGGCCTCAGGAACAGGTGAGTCCCAAACACTCAAAGTTAGACAACAGGTTTCTGTCGGGTGGCCAAGGTGAGGTACATCAACGAAGGTCCCTCCCCTTTTTTGGTGATCTCCATGCCGAGGTAATTCGTTCATGGAGCAAACCTTATTCATCCCGCATATTTGTACCAACGACGCCGATTTATTTTTGCCGATCGTTGATGCAAGCACGCGTGGCTACATGATGATGCCCTACAGTAGGTTGAGGAGATGCTTGCGAGCTATCTCTCTCCTGGATGCTCATCTTTGCTGAAGAAGCCTAAACTCCCCACTAAGCCGTGTAGACTAACATCTTCACTAGTGGGGAAGGCTTTCCAGTCAGCAGGTCAGGCCGGTGGAGAGCTGCATACCATGGCGGTGTTGCAGGCATACCAGGCTGATCTACTGAAGGACCTGAGCACTGGCGGGTCCATCGACCAGCAAGCTTTTTCAGACCTTTGCCGAGCCACGGATTAGTCTCTTCGTGCCACAAAGCAGGCGGCCCGTGCCATTGGCCGCTCCATGGCTACTATGGTTGCCACGGAGAGACATCTGTGGCTGGACCTCACTGGCATCAAGGACAAGTAGCATTTGTTCCTTCTTGATGCCCCTATCTCGCCTTCCGGCCTATTCAGTGATGCTGTGAACACTGACACCAATAGGTTTCGGGAGGCAAAATGTTAAGAGGAGGCGCTTCTGAGGTTTCTTCTCCACCGTGCTCAGGAGTTGGGACCATCGGCCACCCAGTCCCGACTAGGTCCGGTTCTAGTGAGATGTGAAGCGCAGAAGAAGAGTGTGGCCACCATTGGTGCTTGGAAGAGTGGTCACCAAAAAGTGTTAGATGTTCGGTTTGACTCCTGCCATGTTTTCAGGACACCTGTACCGAATCTATCTTTAGCATCCTAAGGAGCATCAAAATAGGCCAGAAGGTGACCCTTCATTGCTTTCAAGGAATCTAGGTCTCATGACAGGTGTATCCATAGAGATATCCTGGGCCCCCTGCATAGGAGACCCTTCTGTTGTGGCTGAGAGCCAGGGGATTTCATTCAAGGGCCAATCTCCTGAGCAAACAGGATACGCGCCAGGGGCTTCGTACCCTTTCTATGTGGGTCAGCCACTGGGTTTTAACATTGGGTCCCACTGTCATCACAAGATTCTAACAACAGACGCTTTCCTTTGGGTTGGGGTGCAGTCTTGGATGGCCGTCCAGCTCAAAGGATCTGGAGAGGTCATCTTCTCGCATGGCACACCAGTTGCCTCGAAATGATGGCTTATTTCTGGCCCTGAAATACTTCCTCCAGCTAAGAGGCTACCATGTCCTAGTGTGGGCAGCACAATGGAAGTCTCCTATATAAATCGCTATGGCGAATTGTGTCCGCGCCACTTGAACGAGCTAGAGCAGCAGATTTTGCTTCAGGCTTAGGACAAGTTCTTGTCCCTCAAGGCGATTCACATTCCTAAGCGATCCTGGAAGGCTAATATAAACTATTCCAAACACCAGGGATCTCTCGAACAGAAGACTTATACCCTCAGATGGGATGATTTTGGACAGATGGCAAACCATGTAGACCCAGTCCATTGCCACACCGTCTCAGTGCTGGAGTTCCTGCATGAGAAACTGTTCTCAGGCCTAGGACAACAGTCCCTTTAAGGGACAAAGCTATTGTGTTCAAAGGTTGGCTGAGGCCCCTTTCGAACCACAAGAACTTCTGCCTATTATGCATCCTCACCCGAATTATCTTCCGAAAGTTCCATTTTTGATTATGCAACCAGTTGTTCTTGAAACCTTCTGTCCTTCGCCGTCTAATGCTCAGGAGCAGGAAGGATTTCACTTATTGTGTCCAGTACGTGCTCTACAGATTTACGTCCACTGCACTAGTCAGTGGCGCAAAGAGGAGCAGCTCTTTATATGTTATGCCGCAACCGGTTGTGCGGCTGCCACTAGACAATCTAGGTCACGTTAAAAGGGTGAGGGATGCTATTGCCCTAGCTATGAGGTGCGTGGTCACACTTCAATTCTAGGAGTTAGGGCTTATTCAACTAAGGGGTTTGCAAGGTGTTCCCTTGCAGCAAGTGTGTGATGTGGTAGGCTGGTCCCCTCCACCCACTTTTCTCAGAGTTTATAGTTCGGATATCCATGCTACTCCATGCTTATGGTCCTAGACTCAGCATCCCACAATCAGGTCTAGACTTCTTTGATGATTGTGCGCGCATTCTACACAACATTGGGGTCCAGACACTTCCAGTGCGGCGGCGTTGGTATTCTCGTTCCCATAACGCTTTCAAGCGCAGCATCGAGTGTAGCTTTGAAAGGGAACGTCATGGGTTACTTTGCTGTAACCCTGTTCCCTGAAAAGCGGGAACGAGAAGCTCATAAATACAGTATATCTTAAATTTTACAGCAATAAACCATATTTTCATATGTTATTACCTGTTAAATTTAAGGTCTTATTCTGTATCTGCAAGCAGGTCGAGCAAATTGTGTGTAATTTGCGCAGCCCTACACAGTCTGAATAATATACATACAGTATAAAGCAATCTGGCTCTGAGTTCATAAATATCTTGTTGATGATAGCAGTATTTTTAAACACTATTATTAAATGAAGTAATAATTAAGTCATGGATAAAATAATTTACTATGGTAACAGTATATCAGTTTCAGTTTAAATCAGCCTCAAGCAGCTCAGTGTGTAGTGTTAGTAATATCAGTGACATACACACACACTTCATGTTTATTTATCATTTTCTTTACTTACAGTATAAAGTCAAGTGTAAAATATTCACACTGTTTTAATCTTGTCCACAGAAAGACAGAAGATGGACAGAAGATGAGAGAATGAAAATTAAGATCTCTGCTCTACAGACTGGTGAGTGTGCAAGGAGCTACCAAAGTAAACACACCTGTTCATGTGTTGCACCATGAAGTGTTCAATAGTCGTGTTGGGTGTAACGCGTTAGAGTACTTGGATTACTTTTTTGATGTAACAAGTAATCTAACACATTAGGTCTGCCAATTAAGTAATCAGTTATTTAGTTATATTTTTAAAAAATGTATCTGTTATTCAGACAATTTATGTAATCTGTGAGCCGACAGCATAGGTGACATAGGAGTATTAAACAGTTTATGGGCCAAAATTGGCTGAGTGACGATGGTTGAATTATAAAGGTCTTGACTAAAACAATATGCATGAGGAATCACAAAGGAGTTTTGATTTTCTGCAAAGAAAAAGTACTCTAACTAGTTACTTTTATCAGAAAGTAATGCTGTAATGTAACTGATTACAAAATTACTGTCATTAAAAAGTAATGTAATTAGTTACTTTAAAAAGTAACATCCCCCAACATAGTTCAATAGTGAGATCTCCAGTCACATTCTCTATTATGAACAATATTTAAATATTATAGAGGAAGCACACAGAATGTGTTTATGGAGGAGTGAAAACTTAGTGACAGATGTGCACTTAGTGTGTTAATGTTCACTATACACACTTAACACAGTTTAAATAATTAATTTACTTAATTTTTATTTTAATATCTGTAACTATGAATTAGTCTAAGTCACATGTGTTAAACTCAACCTGCTATGTACAGATACACACCGCTGTCTTGTTTGTGTGATGTTCAGGGGGAATCAGTGACTGATGCCAAATCGTGAAACACATCACCCAGTGTATAGGGCAATAAATACAGTCTGCTGGGAAAAAGATTGACTTAGCTTTAATAAATATCAATAATTTACAACAAAATCTGTCAGACTCGCTAGAGGGCGTGATGGATCCAATTGCAGATAGTGTGAGTAATTCCCAGGGAGAACTGAAGTGGCGCTTATGAGTGCTTGTGATAACTGAAGCAGGCAAAGTGGCGGTTTTAAATAAGAGTCGTGGGTACAACTCCGCGCTGCAGTGTGAATGGGAAAAGTCTCGTTGGAATGCGGAAGCACGGAGTACCAGCGTGAATGCACCGTGGCGAGTGACGTTGGGCGTGACATAGGCGGTGCGTGAATGCGGAAGCGCGCAGAGCCGGCACGAGTGAGATGCAGCTTGAGATATGTTGTATACCTGCGTATGCAGCGTGAGCCTTGTGTTGAGGCAGTAGCACGTAGAATTGGCGCAGGGAGAAAGAGAGCTCCGCGATGAATGCCGGTATGTGCAGCGTGAGTCTTGTGTTGAGGCGGCAGCGCATAGAGTCAGCGCGGGGAGAGAGAGAGCTCCGTGATGAATGCCGGCGTGGAGAGAAGGAGCTTGAGCTCGCCGAGGAGCAAGGATTAATCGTAGTCATGGAGCAGGCGGGTTTCGAAGCCGAAGAAACGTGAAGCAGTCCGTGATCCAGGCTCGTAGTCGGTAACAGGTAAGAGGTCGGCAGCACAAAGTATCAAAAAGCTAGAGTCAGAACGAGAGGCGAAATCGTGGTCGGGAAAACAAAGCGTGGTCGAGATCCTGGTAGACAATGAAGAGAAAACAACGCTGGAATATTGGGCTAGTGAGGCACTCATTAATCTGGCGACGTGGCGGTGTCAGAGCATGGTTTACATAGGTATGAGCTGATTACTGATAGTGTCCAGGTGTGCAGAGAACAGGCAGCGGCAAGGAGCGTAAGGAGCGGCAGGGAACATGGAACAGCCGTGCTTAGGTGATCATGACGTGACTGTGGCTTGGCATGTCATGACAAAAATCATTATTTCATTATATCATCATCAGTGTGTAGCTAATAAAAAGGTTATAATAAAGGAGTGCTAAAAAGTTTCATGACTTTAAAACATCTGGATGTAACTTGGAAATTAAACGTTGACCCCCCACATCACCATGTAAAATTCTCCACTCACCAATCCTGCTCATTTCCTAAGTGGCAATTTATGCACCACTCTCCATGCTGGTTTAATGTTATCTTGTCATGATTCATGCCCTGTATGCCTGTTTTTTCCCAAACTGTCACTCCCTATGTGCTCATGTTTCACCTAGCCCGCTTGTGTCCATTCCCACGCCCCATTTCTGTCTCGTCTGCACACCTGTCTCTAATGCCCAGCTGATTATTCCAGCATTTAAGCATGCGCTGTGCACTACTTAAATCGCTGGATTATCTTATGTTATTGCCTCGATTCTCTCACGTTTTGTTTCATTGCTTTCATGTTGCCAAGTTTGTTTTGTTTCCTTGTGTTTTTGTCTTTCACCTCACGTTTTGGATATGTTCGCCACAATGTTTGATTTCTCGGTTTTGATCTTGCGATTCTATGGCTTTTGTTTCACATTTTTTGGATAGTTTCCTCGCTGCTTGATTTCTTGGCTACCGATCTAACCCTTCCGCTTTTGACTACAGCTCTCATTTTTCGATTTAGCTCAGACAATGCGCTGACTGTTTCTCCGGTAATTAACCCTCACTTACGCATTCTGACCACGCTTCACGTTGCGATCTTTAACTGCGCTTGGATTCACCTCATTCTGCTCCACTCTGTGACAGAATAATGCAGTCAGCAACAAGAATCCAGAAGATGTTGACTGCATGAGTTTGGCGCTGGAGATCTGAGGTGACCTTCACAGAGCTCACCAGCAGGAGCTGCTCTGCACCTAAAAAACCCTCACTGATGTCACGATCCAGCTCCAAAGGCTCCAGCTCTCTCCAACGCAAGATGGTGTGTCTTGCATGCAATGCAAACCACATTTCCCCACCCCCCCCTCCACTTATGAAGGAGATCTAGGCACCAGTCGCTCCTTCCTTTCTCAGTGCGTGCTAATATTTGAGCTCCAGTCCTCCACGTTTTCCACTGAATGCTCAAGGTTGCATACATGATAATGCTCCTCTCAGGATGGGCCCGGGAAAGGAGCATTGCACTCTGGCAGGCTCACGAACACTGCTGCTCCAACTATGAGGCTGTTCAATTGCTCATGTCATGGCAGGGAGACCAAAAACAGGTCACAAGCTGTTAAAACTCACATGCTCACGCTCAGCCTATGACTACACCAAAGAGTTCTAGCGCTAGCTCTCTCCAGCGGGTGGAATGGTTGGGCCCTGAGTGACAGCTTTATCGAAGGACTGATGGAGGCACTCCAGGATGAGCTAATCTTCCAAGAACTCCCCTCGCCACTCCAGGATCTCATGGATCTGGCCGACCTCTCCACTTTTGAAGCTCGGTCAGACTCTCACCACCCACTGACCTCCCTCAACCCTTCTTCTAGCGAAGCGACCACGAGGAGAGGCCCAGGTGACTAAACTTGCATTGCTCCTGAGGAACATCGACATTATAGAGTGGAGGGTGCCTGTTTCTACAGCAAGAGACCTTGTCACTAACTCAAGAACTGTCCAGTAAAAAGGAGGTGTCATCTAGTCCAGCTGGGAGGACTGGTGGGCGTGACTCCAAGAAGGATCCAGTGCTGGCACCGATTGATTCAGGTTCAGACCGCAATCTGATTGATGCGGCTCCAGCCTGGCTCTGGGAACCGCTGATCTACCTTTGGAGACCCACCTCAAGGTTTAGGCCCTCGACGGCAGCCCGCTCCTATCTATTACCAATCTTTTCTTGTCATCCTAAAGGTCTCAGGCAACCACTCAGAGCAGACCTCACTGTTTATCATGGAGGGTTCTCACGCCCCTGTTGTCTTAGGCCTCCCCTGGTTAACCCGCAGGAATACGATTGTGGCCTGGACCCCATCATGTTCCATGACCTGCTTAAGAGCTGCCACCACATCTTGCCCAGTCCTGCGTCTGTAGAGGAACCACAGGACCAGAGTACCAGAGTACCACAATCTCAAGGAGGTTTTCAGCCAATCCTCTGTAGTACATCTTGGAATCCCGGCGGGCCGGTTTCTTCTTCATGGGCAAGAATGATGGTTCCCTTTGTCCATGCATCGATAATAGAGGTCTGAACAAAATCACAGTGAAGAACTGTTACTCCCTTCCTCTAATTGTGACTGCCATTGAACTCCTCCAGGGAGCCAAGATTTTTACAAAACTAGATCTACGCAATGCATACCACTTCATCCGTACAACGATGTCCTCAGGGATTTCCTAAATTAGTCTGTGTTCGTATAGCTGGATGATATTTTGATCTTCTCTCAAGCTCTTAGAAAAACTCCTAGAAAACAACATTTTCATCAAATCAGAGAAGTGCAAGTTTCATACCACAACATTCAGGTATTGAAATGGAACTTGCCAAGCTCCAACCAGCCCACCACAAGGCTTTGTCTCTGATCGAGGAACGTTTCAGGCAGGATGCGACGTATGCGCTATGTTCAAACACACCAAGCAGTCACCGCACCGGCAGGTCTCCAATCCCTTGCCATTCATGGTCTGACATTGCCCTGGACTTTGCCCCACTCTGATGGCCACTCTTGCATCATGACTGTGGTGGATCGGTTCTCCAAAGCCGGCCATTTCTTCCTGCTACCCAAACTTCCATCTGCCAAGGAGACTGCCGACCTAATGATAATGCACATTTTCAGGCTTCACGGCCTCCCCAAGTCCCAAGTCTCTGACTGTGGGCCCTAGTTTACCTCACAGTTTTGGAAGCACTCCCAGCCGTGTACAATGGCCAGACTGAGCGGAAGAATCAGCCCATCGAGGTAGCCGTAAGGAGCATGTCTTTTCGAGATGTCTCCTCTTGGAGCAAGTTCCTATCCTGGGTGGAATACGCCCACAGCTCCAAGTCTCATCCTCTACCGAGTTGTCTCCCTTCTAGTGCTGCCTGGGTATCAAGCGTACCCCTTCTCACCAGGAGGAGGTCAGCGTTCCATCTGACCAGTAGAAGAACCTGGTCTCAAGCAGGAAGACACTGCTATGAATCTGCAGGACTTACAAGAAACAAGCAGACTGTAGGTGCACACAGGCTCCTAAATATAGAATAGGGCAGAGAGTCATGCTTTCCACCCTATATCTCCCTCTAAAGACTTCCTCCCGCAAACTATCTCCCCTCTCTTACATCGGCTCCTTCACCATCACAAAGATTGTCAACCCCTGTGCCATCAAGCTTTTGCTTCCCTCAATGATGCTTCATATTAACCCCACATTTCACGAGTCCCAGTTACGTCGTTTTGCCTCATGCCCATTAAGTCATGGCCATTTTTCTCCACACTGAATCTGTCCTCCCATCCAGCTTTCTTTTGATTACAGCTTTTACACAACATCTGTAAATTCTTCTTTCCTTTTGCTTCATAAATTCGTATATAATGCCCTTTGTCTATATCAAGTGTTTGTGCCCTTTGTCTATATCAACTGTTTAATTTGGGTTAAGGTTTCAGTTCAGAAAAGAGGTCACTTATATCTGGTGTTTCTATTCCCTCATGATATCCCTTTATAAAGTTTCAGCCTCTCTTTTGATAACTTGTCAATCCATTCTTATGATAATGACTTCTGTGTGCAGTTGTGACCATAGACCAAGTTCCTGAGCCATCGCTCTCATGTTCTTAAAGTCCAGTCCTGCTGTGTGCACTAGTCTCCTCAATGTTATGAACTTTTTCAGTTGTAGAGTTTGTGTGAGACTTGGAGAATTGTCCACTCGTGCTCCTCCCAGTAGTAGCTCTTCCAGGAGCTAAATCAGTGAGAAGCCGGGCCTTAGGATCCTCACTTGAACAGGGTCCATGTTTTAAAAACTCTTATAAAAATGAGACATGTTAAAAACATTAATAACTGTTGGATCCATTAGAACCAAGGTAAGATCATACCCCAAAATATAGATTTTTCTCAATATAAAACTCATAACATCGCTCCATACCAGGGAATCAGATCCAATTAGGTATTTTTTTGAATGCGAAAAATTGTGATTCTGCTTCTAATATCTACCAGGCCTTGCCCTCCTTCTTCTTTGGGAAGGAAGAGGACACTCTGAGGAACCCAGTGTACTCATTTTTCCAAAAAGGCCCAAGGGAGGCTCTAGGCGGCTAAGCAATACCACAGTGTTGAGACTACTAGATTGTTTGCAACGAGTGACGCCCCACCCCCCTCCCCTTAAGTGACATGTTCGGTTTGAGCCATTCCCATTTCTTAAGTCTGCCTTCTATTTTCTCTAAAACCAAAAACAATGTTTTCTCTAAAAACATTTAAGTGAATTCCTAAATATTAAAAAACCAACTTTTATCCATTTTAGTGCATCTTGTAGTTTTGGTAGGCCTTGAGATTAGTTTGCCTATTGTAATAGCTTTTTCTCTTTTCCCAGTTAATTCTAGAGGAGGATACCAAGCTGTAATCAGAGAATCTAAATCTTTTCTAAGATTTTGACTTCACTCCGATTTAAAAATTTTTTTTTTTTACTAAAACCATAATACCATCTGCGTAGGTGGATAAAACATGTGGGACATTAAAATTTGGTAAAATAAGTCCATTTAAAGAAGTTCATAGTGTGTGTAAAAACGGTTCAATCGACAAGGTGTACAACATACCTGATAGTGAACAGCCTTGTCTGATTCCCCACTTTACTTTAAAAGTTGCGCTCAACCCTCCATTGACCTTCATTGCACTTTCAACAGGGCAGAGGCCAAATGCCTCTAGAGTTTAACAGAAGTGCTCAACCCTGTCAAAAGCTTTTTCTTTGTCCAGTGAAATCAGACGAAGGTCAACTGCTAATAAACTGAAGATGGTGAAAAATGTCCTAAAATCAAGAAAACATTATCAAGGGTAAATCTATTAGCTTGAATTATTGAGTCCATGATGCCTCTGAGCTGACTGTGTCGTGGAAATTTATTGAAGACTCAGACTTTGATTTCAGAAGGTTACAACTTTATTGGTTGATCAATAAAGTCGGGAGGTCTGCAGAACACACCACGACTCCCGACGGCCTCTTGCTTAAATACTGATCCTAGACAAAGGCGGCCAGTTTTCCCGCGCAACCTTTACATAAAACATCTGGGTTTCATTAAGTGTCCCAGTTCTAGGTGCCTCAACGTATAGATCGGATTTCTTACACAGGCACATTCCAAGAGGCCTATATGCTCGGCTTCTCATGCAAGTCTCCCATTATTTCAAGCTGAGGTATCTTTTATTTCTTAAAAGTAGGGTATGTCACATAAAATCAGATAAAAAATTCTTCCACATACCCCCCTCTGGGACTTATAAGTCCCACAACAATTGTTTTATCTAGAGTGCAAATTCATGTTAGTCTTCCTTACACTAACTAGTGATTAAATTAAATCACTGGACTCTTATCAAYGACCAACCGATGCATTTACACTCTAGTGGAGTGTCAGCCAAACCTCTCCTTCCACACTTGACTAGAAAGGAGTAAAAGACTCGACCTCCATGACCTTGTACTTTTCATAATACGATAACAATAACACAATATGAATATGTAATTAAAACAGTGATTTTTAGGTTTACACTAACCGGCCGAATCATACAATCTAAAATGGAACATGCATAACACATTACAATTTTAAAAGTGGGTATAATTTTAAACAGCCTTGTTGTAACATAAGAATCTTCAACTCAGATACTTTGCGCATCGTAGAGAGTCAGTTGGAGCCCACAAGAGAGGTTACTAGCACTTCATTATGGGCCCGTGTCTTCCCTCCTGTGCTATGGAAGATGCGCATCCGAAGACTTGTCCCTGTCTGTTGTTGTTAAGGAATGCTGTTAGTTTTAGAAAGCCTTTGGTTAGATATAGATATACAMAGCATAAATTTCATTAGACACGGTAAAGTCACCCATCAGCTGCTCCAATTAAATTTCTAYACCTGTAATAAAAGAGAATTTTGTTTAGTGGCATTACACATTGGCATAATTTGTTCACGGCTTGCTCCTTCCAGTGTACTCTTCCTGTTGAGGAAATTAGGATTAATTGTTGCCACTGCTGTTTTATCTGTGAAAGTAATATAGTTTTGATTATACAGAAATACATTATACATTATACAACATGAATCGTAGTCACATACAATATGTACAAAGGTTTGTCATGTCAGTTGTGTCAGGGGGAAACTGGTCAAAGTCAGTCAGTCAGTCGGTCGCGTCTGTATCAGAAATGGGATGCTGCTCTCAAGCAGATCCTCATACTTAATTTGGGGCAGCGAAATGTTCATCGCTGTGCAATTTGGTATCCAACTTGTGCCAATAGTTGGTTATTTCCCAATAAGTTTTAAATTTGTTCATTTTGCTAATATTGGATGTTGGCCATTCTTTCTTCAGTCAGCGGTTTCTCTCCTTCTTCTGAACTTATTTCTGGAGGTTTTCATGTAACGGTTCAAGTGATACCACGTGGTTCGGTCTTCCACCTGAACTGCTGTTAGAATAGCCACCAGGATTCCCTCCTGGATTTGTGTTACTTCCTTCTACCATTTGTAGATACATCTGGTCCTCTGGA
>QMIH01003813.1:10673-29368 GCA_003987875.1 Clarias batrachus | reverse complement strand
AGTATGTGGTGTGTTGACTGACTGTATGTATGTATGTATGTATGTATGTATGTATGTATGTATCTATGTATGTATGTGTGTGGTGTGTGTTTACTGACTGTATGTATGCACAGTATGTGGTTTGTGTTTACTGACTGTATGTATGTATGTAGTGTCTAGGGTGTTTACTGACTGTATGTATGTATGTATGTATGTATGTATTGTCATGGAGTGCGCCTTTGATGGGCGTGCGCCCAAATCTATTATCGCCCCTCGCTCACTTCGTAGGCTCCCTATGTAGGCGGCACCCCTTCTGCAGGTGTGCAAAGGGACGGGGCCGCCTATGCGGGCCGCTGGCAGTGATTTAACATTAATAGGATCTCGGGCTTGCTCCGCATTATAAAAGCAAAGCGCGGGGTCCGAGAAGAGCGTAACGCGGTGGAGCTCGAGAGTGGCATGGGAGTGGGGAAATGGAACATGCCCCAGAATCTTTTAAAAAGGACATTGGATTTCCGCCCCTTTGACAGCACGGGAAAGAGCTGTACAAGCTCTCACTTCATCCTCCGTTCCCGCGTCGAGCCCGCCTTCACGTCCTCGCCGCCGAAGAGGAAAAGGCCGCGAGGAGGACAGCGTTAAGGCCGCCGATCCCAGCCGGGAAAGCCGCCCAGCCGAAAGACGTCCAAGCGAGACTCCCGCGCCCACAGAGAGCTGGGAGGGCCCAGGCCGACCATCGACAGCGGGGAGGAACCGAGAGGGAGCGTGCAGGAGCGCCGCCTCGCGTGCTCCGTTCGGCCACTCCACCCACCGCCACCAGCCGCATGCCCGCATGCCAGCTGGGCACTGCTTCGGACCATGCACGTGCACACTTCATTCCTTCCCTTTCTTTCCGTCCTCCCTCCTTTTTACCCTTTCCTTCCCCTATTTATTCCTAATAAATTACCCTTTTCCTCTAAGGTCTCGCCTCGTGTCTGTGTTTCATGGTGCCGCCCGTGCAACAATGGGTCGAACCCGTTACAGTATGTATGTATGTATGTACTTTATGTGGTGTGTGTTTACTGACTGTATGTATGTATTTATGTATGTCAAGTCAAGTCAAGTAGGCTTTTTTGTCATTTCAATCATATACAGTTCAGTACACAGTGAAACGACACAGCGTTCCTCCAGGACCAACGTGCTACATACATGCAACGACATAAATTAACAACACAACATAAATTTAACAACGCAGATTTTTAAATTTTTAAGTTAACCTAAAAAACTATTAATTTCTATACAAAAAAGAGACAACAAAGACAGCAGACAACAAAGTGCATGTGCAAATGTTCAAACGAAGAGCTACAGTACATGACAACACAACAACGTAACACGCTTCAGTTAAGAATACCTTTTTAGTGATAAGCTCTGGGTTGAGGTAGTGGAGAGAGCAGCAAGTAAACAATTTACATTGTGTTCAAAAATATTGTTGTGCAAATCGCAAAGTGAAATAAAATAATGTGCAAATATTGCAAAGAGCAGTTCAGATAGGTGGGTATGAACAAATTAAGGTGGTTGTAAATCAGTGTGATTGTGCATATGTGTGTTTATCAGTTCAGTCCAGATGTTATTTAGTTCGTCTGTTTTAGTGATTTGTGTGTGTGTGTGTGTGTGTATGTGTGTGTGTGTGTGTTTGTTTATCAGTCCAGACTCTTTGTGTTGAGGAGACGGATGGCTTGTGGTTAAAAACTGTTTCTCAGTCTGGATGTGAGGCCCGAATGCTTCAGTGCCTTTTTCCAGATGGCAGGAGGGTGAAGAGTGAGTGTGAGGGGTGTGTGTGTGTGTGTGCGTGTGTGTGTGTGTATGTGTGTGTGTGTGTGAAGGGGTGTGTCCGGTCAGCCACAATGCTGGTGTCTTTGCGGATGCAGCGTGTGGTGTAAAGGTCTTCGATAGAAGGGAGAGAGACCCCGATGATCTTCTCAGCTGTCCTCACTATCCGCTGTAGGGTCTTGTGGTCTGACATGGTACAATTCCCAAACCAGACAGTGTTGCAGCTGCTCAGGACGCTCTCGATGGTTCCTCTATAGAAGGTGGTGAGGATCGGTGGTGGAAGCTGTGTCTTTCTCAGCCTTCTCAGGAAGAAAAGACGTTGTTGGGCTTTCTTATGCAGAGAGCTGGTGTTGAGGGACCAGGTGAGGTTCTCCTCCAGGTGGATGCCCAGGAATTTTGTGCTCTTGACGATCTCCACAGAGGAGCCGTCGATGCTGAGCGGAGAGTGTTCGCTCGGAGTCCTCCTGAAGTCAACAATCATCTCTTTTGTCTTATCGACGTTCAGAGCCAGGTTGATGTCTTTACACCAGTCCGTCAGCCTCTGCACTTCCTCTCTGTACGCCGACTCGTCGTCCTTGCTGATGAGACCCTTTGATGGTGTGGTGCCATCAATCAAGAGCTGATTTCAGGTGATCCAACTAGGGACTAAAAAACAAAGACTAATCCGGTCAAACCCACATAACAGTATGTGTACACAAACTGTGTAAGCCTGAAGAGACACATCAAGGCATCCCATAATAATCACCCAGTTTTACAACCTCTTTGTGGTAATTATGTTACACATGTTAACATTATTTTATTATGATGTATTTTATTTTACGCCAAACAAGATTTTAAACCGATGCAAAAATCATTAATCTAATGGATTGGCAATTGATTGTGACCTATAGGAGGTACAACAGTGTGTAAATTCATATTTAAAAAACACTGTCATACTGCTCCTACTGTTTTGTAATTAAATAAACATTGACTTGCAGCAGTTGTTGTGATGATTAAAAAGAAATATAATTAGCTTTAAACATCAGATGAAAAGGTACATTTCAAAATGTTCCCCATTTATTTGTGAAAAACCTTTTAAAAATGGGTTTTGGCTAGACTAGATTGACTGTAGGGTTAATTAATAATAATCCTATTGCTAAAATGTTATATTTTCATTGACTAAAATCAGGAGAAAATACTTAAAGGGTTCTTTGACTAAAACTAGACTAAAATGTCCAGACTTTTAGTAGACTAAAACTTGACTTAACAAAAATGAGAAGATTGACTAAATATAATAAAAACTTATCAGGGACATTTATAAAACTAAAATTTGCAAATAGCTGACAAAAATTAAACTAAAGTACATGTATGGTGTATACTGACTATGTATGTACATTGTATGGTGTGTACTGAGCAGATAATGCAGAAGGTGGAGGAGGTTGGGAAGATCTTACAGGATTTGCAACATGAAGCATCTGGTCAGAAGCACTCCATCTCCAGTCAACAGCTGTTTGACAAGTGCTTTCATGTGAGAACGCATCTTAACTGGATTGACATCTGGTACAAACAGCAGCAAGATGATCTAAAGAGATTCAAGGACCAGCCCAGTCATGGAGAGAGCGACACCAAAATAATACAGAATGTTGAGATACTTTTGAATGGGTTAGAACAGTGGTTTGTACAAAAGAATAAAGAACTGCAGGATTTGAGATGTAAAGTGTAATTAGTAAAAGATGCTAATGTAGATCCAAAACCAAAACATAATAGTGCTCAAGATTTGCAAATGATGCAGCAATATGTAGGATGTACAGTAGAACACATGACCAAACACATACATATATGAGACCTGTGAGCGACTCCACAGAGTTACACCTCAAATCTACTGAATAATTTCTTCTCATAAAGCTTTGTGATAGAGTTTCCATCATCACCAGATTAATGAGAAAATACATCAACATCCTTACTGTATTATATTGTACATTACTGTCAACATTAACACACCGGGTAAGAGAGTGCAATGAGTCCTATTTTACTGCACTTTGTGTCACACACACTTACATTTACTCTTATTCTCTTCAATACATTACATAAACATTTACTCCTATTCTCTTCATTACACTATGTAAACATTTCCTCTTACGGTCTTATTCAAAAGTTTAGGCACCCCTTGATAAATAACAGATTTTAGTGATTTGCAACTGAGAAGATGTTAACACAGTCTCTCTTGGAAATGGAGAAAATGCACAATATTTTCATGCAAACATTGATGCATAGTTAATTCTTATGCCATAAATTGAATAAAAAACATTTTTATGGCACTGTGCAAAAGTTTGGGCACCCTAAGAGTTCCAGAGTCTCAGATTCTTTTTACAAGTTTTCAGATATTAATCAGCTCGTTAGATCTGATGCATGGCAACAGCTGTCATTAGTAAATGCCAATTTCAAAGATTTACAAATACTTTGACTCTTCAAACCTTGTGCACACACTTGCGGACACTCAACAACCATGGGTTCCTCTAAGCAGCTGTGTAAGACTCGGAAAATGACAGTTATTGATGCCCACAATGCAGGAGAAGCTACAAGAAGATAGCAAAGCGTCATCAGATTGCAGTTTCCACAGTGAGAAATGTAATTAAGAGATGGAAGTTCAGGGGAACTGTGGAGGTCAAGATGAGATCTGGAAGACCAAGAAAACTCTGGGAGAGAACTGCTCGTATGCTGGTCAGAAAGATAAATCAAAACCCCCATTTGACTGCAAAAAACCTGCAGGAAGATTCAGCAGACTCAGGAGTGGTGGTGCAGCGTTCCACAAGACCTTCATGGAAGAGTCAGCAGAAGAAAACCTCACCTGCGTCCCCATCATAAAATCCAACGTCAGAAGTATGCAATAGAACATCTACAGAAGCCTGATGTGTTTCGGAAACAAGTGCTGTGGACTGATGAAGTTATAGAACTCTTTGGCCACAATCAGCAAAGGCATGTTTGGAGAAAAAAAGGAGCAGCATTTCATGAAAAGAACACCTCGCCAACTATTAAGCATGTGGTGGATCTATCATGCTTTAGGGTTGTGTTGCAGCCAGTGACACAGGAAACATTGCACGGGTGGAGGGAAGAATGGATTCCACGAAATACCAGCAAACTCTGGAAGCAAACATCACACCATCTGTAAAAAAGCTGAAGCTGAAAAGAGGAGCTTCTACAACAGAACAATGATCCTAAACACACCTCGAAATCCACTATGGAAAACATCAAGAGAAGCAAGCTGAAGGTTTTGTAACAGTCATCACAGTCCCCTGATTTATACATCGTTGAACATTTGTGTGTAAATCTTAAAAGAGCTGTGCATGCAAGACCAACAAAGAATATTACAGAACTAGAAGTCTTTTGCAAGGAAGAATGGGAGAAAATCCCAAGTACAAGAATTGAAGGACTTTTAGCTGGCTACTTTTTTTTTAATTTATCTTAGTTACTTTGTATGCCATAAATTGAACAATGTGATAAATGTTGCTGATAATATTGTGCATTTTTTCCATTTTCAAGAGAGACTGTGTTAACATCTTTTCAATTAAAAAATCACCAAACTCTGTTATTTATCAGGGGGTGCCTATGTAAGAGCCCTGAAAAGGGAGGCATTTGTGTAAAAGATACACGGACACAACTTTCCTCAGCTCACATGTATAATGACTGGGAGAGAGGAAGCCACGTGCCCTTTTACATACTGTACCTCAACAACATAGTTACACAACCCCCTGCTGGAATCATTTGGTACTGCACCTTGCTCTTACTACACCCCGTGTTAAAGTGATTCTAACATAAAACATAAGATATTATGTCTCAGCTGCTGTTACTAACAGTTATAAACATAAAATAATATGATCCAGCAGGAAACTACTATGAGATCATTAGGTGCTTCTCTCCTGCTGGATCTGTATCACAACTTATAGTGCACATTGTCTCATCTATCACACCTAAACTTTTGCATAAGACTGTATTCTCTTCATTACATTATAGAAACATTTACTTATTCTCTTAATTGTTATTGCTAAGTGTGGTTCAGGGCCTTCACAGGAGATTTTGCTGCATAGCTCATATACAGTTTCACATATACGTCACATAATTACACATATATGTCAAACTTGGTTAATACTACACACATACACACACTTTACACACACTACATGTCCTACACACACACATACACACACACTTCACACACATACACTTTATCACACACAAAACACATCGTACAAACCAGATTTTGCTGCATAACTCATGCACACTTGCACATATTCATACTACACACACACACACACATCCTACAGTTCATTAAACACATTACAAATCCTACACACTTTATACACAATTGGGTTGTTGGACACACATTACATGGAATGAACATGTAATGGACACAAATTACATACAGTACACTACGCTACACACACACTTCTGTACATATTCTATACACATTACACACACATACTACACACAACACTTCCTACACACACCCACTACACATCCTACACACACACATTACACACACACTACACATCCAACACACACAAAACAATACTTTGTTTGCTCTTCAGGGACTATCTAATCATTCTGAATCGTACATTGAATTGAAAATATTGCACACACATACACACACTACAAACATATATTATACACACCCATTACACACACTATACACACATAACACACACACACACACACACACACATACAACAGACATGGTATGTTACGCATCCTACACACAACCACACACACACACTTCACGAACACTACACATCTACAGATGTGACATTATATTGAGAGATACCACGTTCAGTAACATCACATTGAGCGATTACACACACTACACATCCTACACACACACTACACATCCCACACACATTCCCCATCCTACACACACACCATATTCTACACACATTACACATCCTACACACACTACATACACACTAGGATGTGTAGTATGTGTGAGGGATGTGTAGTGTGTGTGAGATGTGTAAACACACTATATACACACACTACACATCTCACACACACTACACATCCCAAACACCACTACACACACACTACTCATTACACATCCTACAAGCATAACATCATATTGAGAGACAACACATTTGGTAATATCACATTGAGTGAATACACATCCTAAACACACTACACCTACACACACACTACACATACACACACACTACACCCACACACACACACACACACACACACACACACACACACACACACACACACACACACACATTACACATCCTACACACACTCCCCATCCTAGACACATATTACACCTAGACATCCCTCACACAAACTACATACACACACTAAACACACACTACACATCCTACACACTCTACACAAACATTGATCGGCCCAAGCACCTGCGTCATTACGATGCTTGTATGATATCATCACAAAACATTAAGGATGCAAAATTGTAAAAGGATTTTACAATATCTCAAATTGTTTAGCCATGGCAATGCCTTAAAATCATGCCAAAGAGGCTAATAACATACTGGGCAACATATTAATTGACATCACATTGAGTGGTATCAGCATCCGAGGATTTTTGGAGGGCTTAACATTCTCAAAAGGCACACAGGTTGTGTTTGCCTGGCAGGGCAATGGCACAGCGTGCTTGGGCCCGCTCATCATTGCTTGTTACTATATTAGATACATTTCCTCTGATTCTCTTCATTCTGTTACATTATATAAACATTGTATTCAGCTGTGTAACAGTTTTATTAAAGTTTAGAATAATCTTTCATCTTTATGTTATTGTGTAGGAGACTAACAGAACTGTACTGTTTATGTAATAACCTGTGTGTGTGTGTGTGTGTGTGTTTATTATTTCGGTGGTATTTGGTAATGTGGGGTCAGAAGGGGGAGGAGTCAGACCTCAGCACCCCACCCTTGGTTGGAGCAGAGTGTTGGCAATTCTGCATGTGAGAAACTGTTATACAAATGAAATTTAATTGAAATTGAATTGAATATAAAAAAAATAGCCCTGTTGAACTCAAAAAATGATTTGTAATTCTTGAACTAGTGTGTTATTACAAACATGAATAAATGAATGAGTACTTTATCATTCAAAAACTATGGTATTGCACATTTAAAATGAAATTACGTTGTTGTTGACTTGCTGTTTTGACTGATAGGGGGAAAAACATTCACAATAATTGCACAGTAAATAAGTTACAATATATTGCACAATAAATAAATAAATTACAGGCTGATTAATAAATATATTGTACAGCTGAGGAGAATATGTTGCGGAATAATTAACAAGTTAAATATATTGCACGACTGGTGAATGTATGGTGAACAATATATTGCATAGTAAGTAATCTTCTGGATATAATCAATATAATTCACAACACTAAAGATAATATATTGCACAAAAGATTAATCTTAATATATTGCACAAAAAATCAGCAAAACTGTGTGCATGGAGGGACAAGGGTGAGATTACTATGAGTTTAGAAGTCAGATGGCCTGACTTTATATACTAGATGTACTGGTAATGTCACTCACGCTAATCATCATCTTCTGACCCCAATCAGATTTCTGTAACACAGTGATGTGTTAATTACTACCCTGTGTTTCCTCAATCTGTCACACACACAGAGTGGATTTTGCTTCAGGAGGCTGCTGGATCTGTATGTCACAAGTGTGTAGTTTTTACAGCATTAGGGTATGTTTTGTGGCTTTTCAAATAATAATATAAAAATAAAATAAAAATCTCAGATTATCTTATAGAGTGAGATTTAGTGAAATTTATTGAAAAGTGGAATAGTAGGTAGGGGCGGGGTTTAACAGGAGTGTAAAATCATTACTACACCACACCTATGTTTATACCCACTTTTCTCCCACTGTGTGTGCAGTTAGATAAATAAGCTGAAGATCAGGTTTTTCAGTAGATCAGGTTATTCAGTAACTCATGAATAATTTTAATCTGCAGGGGAAAAGATTAGGTGTGTATAGAAGAAGGAACTGGGAGTCTTGTTGGTTTAAGGGGTTACATCAAGCATGAAATCTCATTATTTTACATATATGTTGTAAAAAATTATTATCTTTTGTTGTAAAATTTTAGGTTCACCAGAGTCCAAAATAACAACGTAATCATCTCCAAAACAGCAGGGATTCTTACTTCCATACAACAGTTGATACAAATATTGTAAGGACCTGAGGACGGGTGTGATGTGCTCAGATGTTCTGGTTCTAGTCAGAGTTCTGGCAGCAGCGTTCTGGATGAGCTGCTGCTGTCTGATGGTCTTCTTGTGAAGGCCGGTGAGGAGACCATTACAATAATCCACCTGCTGGTGATAAAGGCATGGACAAGTTTCTCCAAGTCCTGGTTGGAATCAAAACATCTAATTCTTTTGAGATGATAGTGTGCTGATTTAGTTACTGCTTTGACATGACTACTGAAACTAAAGTCTGTCTCCAGAATCACCCCAAGATTCTTAACTTGATTTTTAGTTGTTTGACCCCTAGAGTGAAGGTTTGCATTCACCGTCAGAGCTTCATCTTTGTTTCCAAATGCAATGACTTCAGTTTTCTCCTTGTTTAACTGAAGAACATTTTGGCACATCCAACTTTTAAATTCATCAGTGCATTGGCAGAGGGAGTCTACACGGCTATAATCATTTGGAGATAAGACTCGGTAAAGCTGGGTATCATCAGCATAGCTGTGAGAGGTAATTTGGTTCTTTAGTGGGAGCATATACAGGCTAAACCGGAGCGGTGCAAGAATTGAGCCTTGTGGGACTCCGCATGTCATGGACGTCCACTTACATTAGACTTATGCTCTCCTATACTCACATAATAACCTCTCCCTTCTAAGTATGACCTGAACCATTTGAGTACCATCCCAGAAAGCCCCACCCAGTTTTCCAGTCTTTCTATTAGTATGTTATGATCGACAGTGTCAAACGCAGCGCTAAGATCTAGCAGTACCAACACTGATATTGTTTTAGATACCGAGTTAGAATTTAAACAAATATCGTTTATTATCTTTATGAGCGCTGTCTCTGTACTGTGATGCGCTCGTAAGTCAGATTGAAAACTGTCCAGGTATCCATTTGAGTTTAAGTGGTTGTTCACCTGATAGAAGACAACATTTTCAATAATCTTGCCTATAAAATGAAGGTTTGATATCGGTCTGTAGTTATTTAATATGGAATTATCAAGATTATTCTTTGTCAGAAGTGGCTTAACAACTGCAGTTTTAAAAGTTTCGTCTTCCGCCACATCCGCTCAGCTTATCGGCATTGTCTTTTCATATTCTGAACTGCTGGTGATTAGGAAATAAACGGTTGCCAATTGTGGAAAGATTTGGCTGTACATCCTCTCAACGCGTATTTAATTTTTTCAAGTTTAAAAAAACATGACATCCTTAAGCCACTGGGAGATTGGAGGATATTTAGAAGATCCCTTACAAGATGATAGCTCCAATTTACACCAAGAGGAGACAGAAGAATTTAGCCAATAGCAAAGTTTATGGATGTGAGCAGCCCAATAGTAAGCTAGAAAATTAGGTAATGCAAGTCCTCCACTAAATCTACATCTCTGCAGNAGAGAGGGTTTTATGGGTAAAGAGGAACAGAGCAGAGCCGGTATACAAGATCCCTTACAGGATGATAGCTCCAATTTACACCAAGAGGAGACAGAAGAATTTAGCCAATAGCAAAGTTTATGGATGTGAGCAGCCCAATAGTAAGCTAGAAAATTAGGTAATGCAAGTCCTCCACTAAATCTACATCTCTGCAGGACAGCTTTACGAACCCTAGGTGACTTCCCTCCCCAAATGAAAGAACCAATGATCTTATCCAGTGAGACAAAAAAATGTTTTGGCAAAAATAAGGGAACGGACTGAAATAAAAATAAAAATTTTGGTAAGATATTCATTTTAACAACATTAATCTTACCGATTAATGAAAGTGGGAGATTACCCCATCTTTGAATATCAGATTTAATCCTTGATATAAGGGGAGTAAAATTAGCTGATTTAAGGCCAGATAAAGAACGAGTCACATTAATCCCCAAGTATTTAAACCCCGAAGGACTAAACCGAAAGGGTAGATCGAACTGTTGATGACATGCAGCCGAATTAACGGGAAAACACTCACTTTTCCCCAAATTTAATCTATAACCTGAAAACGAGCTGAAGTTCTCCAGAATATCTAAAACAGCAGGGATGGAGAGTGCAGGATCAGTTATGTATAATAACAAATCATCCGCATACAATGATAATTTATATTCAGTTTCATTACGGATGATTCCCTGTTCCAATGTGATGGTTGCCCTCTGTCACCTTTACTCTTTGCCATTGCGCAACCCTGATGACGTCCACGATCCAGAGAAAAATAATCAGAATAAACATCATTAGTATGAACACTGGCTTTAGGGGACCAACAAAGAAGCCGAATCCGAGAAATAAATTTATCACCAAATACAAATTTCTTTCAAACTGCAAACAAGTACTCCCACTCCACCCCATCAAAGGCTTTTTCAGCATCTAAAGAAATCACAAGTTCAGGAAGTTCAGCTGGATGTTTTGAATAAATAACATTAAAGAGTGTACGGGTATTAAAAAAACAATTGACGTCCCTTTATAAAGCCATTCTGCTCTTCAGATATAATATAAGGAAGCACATCCTCGAGGCGATTTATATCAGCTTTAAGCAGAGATAATGGTCTGTAGGAACCACAGGAGGTTGGATCTTTGTCATTTTTGAGAAGTAGCGCTATAGTGCACTGAAAAAAAATGACTTTTTCATGCGGTAAAATATATTAAATTAACCAACATTATTTTTACATGGTAAAAATAAATTTCAAGGAGAACTAGAATTTCCTAAATAAAAGTTAACATACCTTCACATTTAATTCATGTAATAAATTAACTGAGTGGAAAGAGTTAAATATTATTATATATTATTATTATTATATATTTACTTGTAATATTTAAATGTTTAAACCCAGTAACATTAAATCAGTTTTACTTTGAAAGTTTAGTTTAAATTTCACATGACACCGCGCATGCGTGTTTGGAGACGCTGCACCCGCGCTGTGGATCAGTCAGAGGTGCTGCGCGTGCTGCTGGAGCTGGAGTCTGTGGTGTTCGAGGTAAGTTTACCTTTCTGTTTTGGATGTGATTCTCGTTTTCCTGACTCCCAATTAATGTTCATCTTAATCTCAGGACTTACAATTAGAAATATTTCAGTTTTTAATAGTGTAGAGATTCACGTGATATAAAAACCTGAACCTACAGAAACCCCCAGGGGTCATGGGGTAAAAGAAAAAAAAAAAACAACCGAACATGCGGATTAATAAACTGAGATATGTGTTTCTTACCCCCACCCTCGTGAAAACGGCGTGTTCAGAGAAAGGTTCGGCCGTGAGAGGTTGTGCTCGGACCACTGAGCTTCTACAGAGTCTAAAATTGGCATTGTTACCGTTTTTTAATCACTGGAATGGAAGAGATTTTCTATATCATAATATGCATTGTGCTGTTTTTTTTTTTGTTTTTTTTTTTAGGTAAATGAGGGCATTAATGATGAGGCTGATTTAAAAGAAAAACAGCGGTGCCTTTATAAAAAAGACCCATTCGGTTGAGTGTCGCATGGACTGTCGCATGGACTGTCGCATGGAGGTGCCTGCCTTCCCGCTCACAGCACTACATTTCCCGGTCGCACGAGGATAGGTGACGCAACAGGTCAAAGGTGACACACGGGGTCACCTGACCTGGCATTAAAGGACAGAAGGGAAAGAGCGAAAGGGGAGGAGTAGTAATGGTGGACCAGCGCTGGCGGTTTGCATTGACGAGAGATAGAAGAGATTGCTGTGAACCTGTTCTTTCGAAGATTTTCATTTGGATTATACTCGATTGCACTTTTTCTCACAGGATTTCTCACCCTCCGTCATCGGCCTCCCGAACTCCATTAACTCCGTTGAGACCGAACCATAACTCGTCACACACATAACAACAATATCCCAGACTCTGGACATTCATCCACTCACTCACTCGCACACATACATACACTCACTGTTGTATATATTTTGTAAATATTGTTTGTTTTCTTGGTTTTTGGTGCACCTTTTGTTTACTTTATTTGTTAATTATAATAATACACCTTGGATTTATTTAATTATTTGTGTTTGTCCTTTTTGCTCACCCAGTTTTTAACACAACACTGTCACAAAAGAAAAAGATCTCTCGATTTTGTAGCTTCAATTAATAAGTCAATTATATAAAATATGTTAGCTGAACGTTACAATCTTTCCTCAGCTAGGCCAACAACTCGACCTTAAGAGCATCAATATCAGGATTAGCTTGGCTCGCGGGGGGCTTGACAGGTGAGGATGGTTCACTCGAGGATGTGGTTACAGTTTGCAAACTAGGCCTCAGTTGTGTTTGAATAATACTGCAAGTTTTAATATTTTTTGCTGCCATTTTACACACTCTCGAGTAAAACTTCTGAAATTATGGCAAAAAGCACGAATGAATAACAATTTTAATTGAAATCGGCGGGAGCTCCCAAACTCGCGTCCTACTCCATAAAGCTCACCCGGAAGTCCCCGTCTCTGAACATTTCTAATTCAAAAGATGGTTGTTGACTTCAGGAGGACACAGCCATCACACACACTCTTTACAATGGTCAATGGTCGACCGTGTTACAAACTTCAAGTTCTTGGGGATACACATTTCTGAGGATTTGACTTGGTCCACTAACACCACCAGTCTCCTCAAGAAAGCTTCCCAGCGCCTCTTCTTTCTGAGACTATTAAGGAAGAATCACCTTTCTAAAGACATAATGAACCATTTCTACTGTTGTGCAGTAGAGAGCATCCTAACCAGCTGTATTACAGTCTGGTATGTAACTGCTCTGTCTCAGACCGTAAATCCATCCAATGGGTGGTAAAAACCGCCCAGCGCATCACTGGTACCCCACTTCCTGTCACTGAGGAAGTCTACAAGAGGAGGTGAAGGACACCTCTCACCTGCACATGAACTGTTTTCTCGCCTTCCTTCTGGAAAAAAGGTTCAGATGCCTAAAAGCCCAGAGCAGCAGGCTGAGGAACAGTCTTTACCCCACAGTGGTTACCTTACTGAACACAACTTCACTGTCCTCCTTACATAGACGGTACCACCATCATTGATAACCTAACATTCCTGTTTAATACCTCTGTAAATACTTCCCGTTCATTCATTTGTACAGTCTGCATATAGACTGTATACTAATATGTGTATATTCATATATATAGATATGTGTGTATAGGTATACTCTGCATTCCCATCCAGCGGCTAAATTACTCATATTTATTCATATGTATATTCATACTATTGCACATAATGTAAATTCACCTATATATAGTTTCTGTACATCTTTATTCCACATATTTATAATCATACATATCTGTAGATTTACAACTATTCTGTACATTAATTTATCCATCTATGCTCACTTTACACTGTATATTCATGTACATATATATATATATATATTTTTTTTTCTTTCTGTAATACAATTTATACATAGACCTTACTTTTATCATACAAGTTTACATAGATCTGTATGTTGGGAAGACTGTATGAATGCACTGATTGCTATACGGTTCTATACCACCTTAAAGGACAGGTTATCCACTTGATGTCCAAAGAATAGGGGAGGAGTGAAGAAGCCAACAAGATTAGATTGAATCAAATATCTTTATATTAAAGTTGAAAGATGTAAACATAAATAATCACAATACAAAATAAAACAGCGTAGGCCCACGTAATAATAAAGGAAGTAACAGATAAGGATGGCAATAATCTCAGTGCTGTGAAGGTGCAATGTTATGGTGGAGATAAGTCCCAATAGTTTCAGGGTGTCCACTTTAGGAGAGGAAGATGCAGTTATCCCATTAGCCGTCGGTCCTCAGACGCGATGCCATCCGCCAGCGTGCAACATCAGCCAGTCTTTATCCTCGTGCCATAGAAATATATACATAACATGTACTGAGTGTATGATCATGCTGGGGGTAAGTGCATGCGTGTGAGAGTGTAAGCGTGTGCATATGAGTGTGAAGATGTATGCATATGAGTTTGAAGATGTGTGCATATGAGTTTGAAGATGTGTGCATATGAGTTTGAAGATGTGTGGTTCTATAACAAAGAAAGAAAGAGCTTAATTAGTTCTCAAACTATTCACGGAGASAAACTGCGTCATCATTAGCGCTGCACGCGAACGTACACGTGAATCATCGTGAACACAACATTTACTAACATGCTGTTCTAATTAGAATTAAACTGGATATTCATATAATCGATGCACGAAATTACAAAGTGTATTTAACCAAATAACCGAAGTAAATAATGAACTATAAACACTTACTTTCGGCAATGACGCACACCATAAAGTTCGGTCGGTCTCAAATTACACCACTTCTACCACCCATATGATCAGACTCAGTCAGACTGCTTGCTCTGTGAGTGCGGTAGGCGCAATCTCCGCAATTCACTGGTTATAATGCTCTAAAACCCAGTAACTGAGTATCATAACATGCACATGCCTGTCCGTCCTTCCTCCACTATTGCTGCGTCTGATAATCTCGCGTTATTCACGGAACTCGCGAGAGCGCATCTTAACCACGCCCACCTAACATAACATGGAAAGGAATGAAGGTACATCTATATTACAAAATCGAACAGTCTTTTGAACACTGTATATATGTTTATATTGCACTGCTAACTTGCACTTCTGGTTAGATGCTAACTGCATTTCGTTGCCTTGTGACTATGTGCAATGACAAAGTTGAATCTAATCTAATCTAATCTTACCCTCCTGCCATCTGGAAAAAGGTACAGAAGCATTCGGGCACACACATTCAGACTGTGCTACAGCTTCTTTCCACAAACCATCTGTCTCTTCAACAAAAAGGGACTAGATTGATAAACACACACATACACACAATCACTCAGATGAACTCAACTACCTCAAAACGCTAGGACTGAACTGATAAACACACTTGCAAACACACAGATTAACATCCTTCTACCAATTGTTCGTACCAACCTGTAATTGCTCTTTTGCACAATATTTATTAATTATTTGCACAATCGTTGTGCAATTTATCATTGCGGCTATTTAACAGGAAAGTTTACTTCTTCCTGTTTCTCCTCCCACTTCCTTAACTCATTACCTCATCATCACAAAGTATTTAAATGTGTCATTGTCGCTCTTGTTTGTACATGCACTTTATGTTGTCTCTTTTGTAGGGATGCACCGATACCGGTATCTGGTATCGGCCTCGATACCACATTTTCTAAAGTACTCGTACTCGTTAAAAGTCCCCCGATACCAGGGACCGATTACACGGTCTGAGAAATGTCTGTTTGAGCGGCGTGTAAGGGGTTAATCACAAGCGCCGAGTGCCTGCCCCCAGAAGAAACAAGTACGTTTTGAGTCGTCATTTAAAGATTGTCAAAGACTCGCCTGCATGGACATCTAGAGGAAGTTCGTTCCACCACCTAGGTACCAGAACAGAAAAAGTCTGGATGAATGTCTTCCTTGATACCTGAGAGATGGTGGAACCAGGCGAGCAGTGCTGGAGGATCGGAGGGAGCGTTGCTGTGCAGTGCGAGGTGTGATTGGAGCTGAGAGATAAGTGGGTGGTGGGTTGTTTTTATCTTTGTAGGCGAGCATCAGGAACTAGGGAAGATTGAAAACAAGACATGCAGCTGCATTCTGGATCAGCTGCAAAAAACTAATGGTGGACGGGTAGACCTGCCAGGAATTAGATGGCATAGAAAAAGTATCATCTGCAAGACAGCTGGATGACACTGTTCCAGTTGTGCCATGCACAGAGGAAGTTATTAATGTTGCCCTGTCTACCTCCACTCCTTTCTTTCATGTTGAACGTACTGTCCGCATACAGAACACACGAGCTGCTTTCTGAAACCCATCTGATTTGAGCCTTTTCAAGTTTTCTCTCCCACAGAGGAAGTCATCAGTGTTCTCATCCACATCCACTATTTTAGTTGAGGATGACATTGCTCATTCAAACGTTGATGCGAACTCTGAGCTACTTACAGTGGATATCAAACTTCACAGAGTATATCTGTTAGAGGAAATTATTTGTCAATTAAAAAATGAGTTGATTTACCCCTTAAAGAACAGCTTTATTAATACAAAGGCCATGATGCAGATGATGTCGAGGAATGTCTATGCTCCATTTTGGACAGAATTTCTAGATTGTTCAGCCAAGAGGACAGAAATGAGAGTGCTGTCTCTGTCAACAAATCTTGTATCGCTCCTCGCTCACTACGAAGGTCATTAGTTAGGCAGCCTCCCCTTCTGCAGTGGTATGCAAAGTAGCGGGGCCGAGAATTAGACAAGGCTGGTGAGCTATCGCTGCTAATGATCCTTCTCCACGCGCTATATAACACAGCAGGGAGTGTAGCTTGGGGCTTGTTGGGAGACTGGTCTTTGATACACGGTGTAAGTGTGACGCTACAATGCTTAAGGGCAGCAAGCTAGCGGGCAATGGAACGCACCCCTGGGACTTCAAAGAATTGAGTACGCCTTAAATCGCTGCAACAGGGACAGCCGCGAGCTCACTGCCGGAGCTCCCGCAGCTCTTTCGCTCTCACAATGGAGCCAGATTATGGTGACTCTGCCGCTGAAGAGGAAAAGGCACCAATGAGGATCACAGCATGGCCCTTGATCCCGGCCGGGAAAAGCCGCCCAGCAGCCGGACATCAGAGAGGATTCCCGTTTGAGGCCGCGCCCAGACAGAGAGCTGGGAGGGGCCAGTCAGGCCATCCGCCGAGACGGGAGTCAGCCCGAGCGGACAGAGGCAGGAGCTGCTGTCCACGCGGGCCCACGCTGGAACTCTGCCCGCTGCCACTGCTCATTAGCCTCGTTATAATCATAGTAGCGTAGACAACAAGCTACAACATGATTTTAATCTACACAGCCATGTTCTGTGAAGGATAAATAACACCGGTCTCTACAACAGCCGGTTGTAAGAAGACTGTGTAGCAACCGTCTACAAAGTGCAAACAAGAAAAAGAACAAAGAGGAAGCCCTCCAATAATGTCACTCCTTCATCAGTCCAAACAAAAACACCATACAAGCACCATGCAGGTCAGACGAGCTCTACAGAGAGTGGTGAGATCAGCTGAGCGCATCATCCACACCGAGCTCCCTGACCTGCACTCAGTCTACAGCAAGTGGTGCTGGATCAAGGCCAGGAAGATCATGAAGGACCTCAGCCACCTGAGCAATGGACTGTTCTCTCTGTTGAGGTCAGGAAAGCGTTACTGCTCTCTGAAGGCCAACACAGAGAGACTGAGGAGGAGCTTCTTCCCGCAGGCGATATGGTCTCTTAATCCGTACACATGTTTCTGCACACACTCTGGACCAGGGGTCTCAAACTCAGTTCCTGGAGGGCCGCAGTCCCACAGAGTTTTGTTCCAACCATAATTAAAAGCACCTGATCCAACTAAACAAGTCATTAAGGCTTATTTGAAAACTACATGGTATGTATGTTGGAGCAGGGTTGGAACAAAACTCTGTAGAGCTGTGGCCCTCCAGGAACTGAGTTTGAGACCCCTGCTCTGGACATTCTGGACATTCACTGACACTAGTGGTCACTGCACACCTGCACACTCATGGACATTATGCACATAAGACACTTTAAATATGCACATAAGTCTCTTTAATACGACACTTTACAGCATATTTGCACACCCCTGGTCATTCCGTTCTATTCATGTTCACTTCATTCCCACATAAATTTCCACAATTCTATATTTTCTATTGTACAGCTAGGTTTTTCTCATTTTACTTATTTTTCTTATATCTTTCTTATAGTGTATATTTTGTATTATACAGATATTTTATTCTTTCTTAGTTAATATATATATA
>QMIH01003812.1:6544-24767 GCA_003987875.1 Clarias batrachus | reverse complement strand
GCACACACACACACACACACACACACACACACACACACACACACACACACACACACACACACTTTTAATCAAGACAAGGCAATAGGGCAAGTAGAAAATGTATGTCCCTCAGTTTGACTTTGAGTTATTTTCGGCAGAAATGAAATGATTGTGGCTTTCAGCACTAAAGGGTTGGTCTGATCATCCATTATTCAAGCAGCACGCAAGGGGAAGTGAATGCTAGCATTAGTAGTAAAGTACTGAGTCAGTGTGTATGAGTAAGTGTGTGTGTGTGTGTGTGTGTGTGTGTGTGTGTGTGTGTGGGTGTGCGTGTGCGTGTGCGTGTGTGTGTGTGTGTGTGTGTGTGTGCGTGTGTGTGTCAGTCTGTACATGTGCGCATAATTTACAGCCACTGAAGTATTAGGCTTGGGTTTCTGTTGATTGGTTTCTTGATACGGCCCAGACACCGGCGAGAATGTGAGCAGACCAGCTGTGGATTTAGCAGCCACGAGAGATATCACCACAGGTGTGTAGTGACAGACACAAGGCAGAGGTCAAGCCATAACATTATTCATATGGAAGGATCATAATACATAGTCCCAGACAGAATATCTAAACTGCATGCATTGCTCTCTTTTTATGGTAAGAAGAGAATTTGCATGATTAAGGTTAACAAATGGCACTTATGTATGGCTTTATTCCAGCGAAATCATTCTGGCTTGTTAGAATTCCTTAAAATAAAATGATTAAAATATTAAATAAAATATTAATTTGGATGTGTGTCTATGATTATTTGGAAAATTATTTGTTTCCTTTGAATCAGTTCTATTAACACTGAATTTGTTCACAAATGCATATCAAGGGTCAGATGCTTCGATGCCAGTTTTTACTTTTTATTTATTTCATTAGATACTGTCATGTAGAGTCACACATGTGTATAAGCTCAAATACATGATAATGAGTACTTTTATTATCTCAGTTTTATGAAGTCTATTGTGTTTGTGCCTTGGCAAATGCAATAACATATTGGGCTGTTTTCTGTAAAATATTACCTATGAAAKTTCTTTCAAGTTCATTGCAAACGATATGTAGAAATGCAATGCAATTGAGAGCTTTGCAGTCTAGTGAAGGTAACATTAGTTATAAATATACTTATGGCTCTATTAATCCCAGAGAGCATGGATATGCATGCAAAGACCAAAGTCATTAAGATTCAAGTTGCAGAGTATTCGCAATAAATACAGGTGTCATACAGGTGTCCATGTAATCTTTTTGCTGAGCTCTTTCCAGGAGAGCAGTACGTACATCCTGGAGCATACATCTCTATATAATATCCATTAAGAAGAGAAACTTCTTATAGAGTTGCATATCAAAGTATGTACCCATCCCCTTCAGAGTTCATGATAATGACATCCACAGTATGAATATCTTCACGGAGCAATGAAAAGTTAGTTGATTATGTTATCTAAGGCTGAAATCCCAACTGCCTGCCAATTGCTAGCACAAAGGTAGTTTTCAGAGATTCCCATTTCCATTTGCATCTTGGTCATAAGATGGGCCTTAAAGGWCTTCAGCTTAGGTAGGAGATGCCATGCTAGGCTTTTAGGGAAAACTTGTGAATGAAAGAGCTAGATGGAGATCTCCAGGTTGCTGTGGTGTGCTGAGATAACAGGCATATTCCTGGACTGCTGAGTCCTGGGTTTCTTTGGGATAGCAAATCTTATTAGGGATGAAATCTCCAGGGCATTCTAACCATCAGCAAAAGCAGTAATGAAAACAGAGTTCTTTCCAGCCATCAAGAGGCAGGAATTGTTGCAGCCTTATTGCTTATTTCTGTGCAATATAGGGGGAAAAATGCAGTAGATGGTAGTTGATGAGACCAGTCATGTGCCAGTGAAGACTGTCCCAGAGCAAATGTGATGTCTTTCATAAGACTGCAAATGGTTCGGCTATCAGTTTTTTGAGGAAATTCTATGAGAGCTGCTTAGCCCGCTATGGTTAATGTATCTGACCCACACAATGGTTTTATGTGCATGACATGACAGTGTCTCAGAACTGGCATATGATCATAAGGGATCAGATGGATTGATTGTCTACCACAGAGCAGTGGTAACACAGTCTTTAAAATGCTGGACTACTGATCAGAAGGACAACTAATCAAGGTCAAGCCAAGCTGCCAGTGCTGGTCCCTTGTTTAAGTCCCCAAACACTCAACTGCTTCGGTTGTATAATATGGGATGAGTAAGTTATTTTGGATAAGGATGTCTGCCCATTCATGCATATCTAGTTGGTTAATGAGTTCTAATTGTACCTCAGTAGGCCACATGCYCCTGTATCCCACTTGGCTGCACATTGCTCCCCAARCTGTTAAGTAAGCATTTCTTCAGTGAAGCACTCAAGTAGAAACTCCCAAGTAGACCCCTTTGGTTAGATAAGCCTGCATTTCCTGTAATCAAGACCATGTGCCCCCCTCATTCCAACTGCTCTGTTTACGGCATTAGAGGTTCAGCTGTAGACTGATTACCCACTTTTAAACAGGGGAATTACCAGCTGCCATTCCCAATCCTAACATTGCCAACAGGAGCAAATAGCAGCCTGGAAGAATCTATTTGACAAGCATAACAACGATTGCCACATTTTGGGATGACATGGTGGTTAGTATTCTCAGAGGCAATTCTTTCATGTCACTGAATTACATGGCCTCTTCTAGTGTTAAAGAGCTGCTTTTGGAGTTCAGTCTGAGATCAAGCATCACAGTGTGTGCAAGAAGGTTGAACATGTCGGAACAATGTGAATCTGTTCTGGCCACCAGGGTAGATCGGAAATAGAGGTCTTTAGCAGCCTGTTTAGCCATCTCAAATCTCGGATAGGACAAGGGAAAAGATGACTATATGGATAAGGTGGAATACTCTGGATGRCATTAAAGGGAGAATAAGGGGCAATCAGAGGATACCCAACTCCAGCCAAAATAAGCAGAATGCAACTAGTTAGCAACTAGCATCCACAGCACATCAGTRAGGTAACACCAGGCAGCCACAGTAGCTAATGAGCCTAGAGATGGAAAGCCATATCAAAGTCAGAGAATCCAATARGAAGTCTGAGAATATCACCAATTTCGAGGCAGGCTTATCCAGGCTTATCAAAAAATGAGGCTTATCAAAAAATGATCTGTACTACAGTAWATTATTACATCTGTCAACTAAACTATACTAATTATTCACTGCACTGTATATTTACTTAGTTATGCCATGAAAGCACATTACCCACATCTAACCAAATTATCAACACTAAATAAACTAATAAAATACATTAATAATGGAAAATTATTTTTGTTTTAACACAAACCATTAAAATAATCGGCAATTCAGTTGTTTATTTTATGTTTTCATGCGATTTTATGCCTGTTGAAGAGCACCAGTGAACAGATTAAGTTAAGATTAAGTACACAGACAAAAGTTTGTCTAAAACGCATTTAGATCAGGACGAGACATAAAGAGGTGGATATTGGCGCGGGCAGACATTCTTACAGGCCTCTTGGGGAAAACAGTGTGACATGCTTGTGCTGAAAACGAGTGAAGAATGTGGCGGGGACTCCCATCCAGATGACACATGGCAGGAAATGGATATAGTTGATATGTGATGATGGTCGTATGTGTGTTAGGGCGCACCATAGACTGTGCTGTTATGGCTCTTTGGCCACTACTGTTCCCTTTCTAACTTRCTCTCTTTACCACTGATTTAATGCCCAGATAATTTACAGCGTTTAACATGAAAGCATATCTCGTCTTCTTTGATCATTACGTTTGGACCTGCCAGATAGAATAAGAAAGTGCTTGTACTCACTTATATTCTTTTTGAAAATGATCTAAGATTTATTATGTATGTGAGCACTTCAGAGTCAGACTGTTCTGTTGTCTACTTTTAAGATTTTTCCCTTTATGTGGCATGAGGGTCAAGTGAATGAGGTCTGGAATATTAATACTTCATGGCCATCTGCAGTTTGAATGCCTGACTGCAGACATTTCGGCCTATGAGTCCATCAAATGCCTTTCCAATTATTTCTGGTAATTGGGAATTTATCCTGGCGTCCACATGCCACTGTCAACTCATCCCTCTAAAGAAAAATTTTAATGGATTCAGCCTATGTATGTGCTTTCTGTTTATGAATAGAATAACCGGCCCATGCTATAATGGATTAATTTGATTTGCAGAGATGTACATATTATATGTCAAAATTATGCATGGCCACTTTTTTTTTTTCATTTATTAGAAGACACTGGTGGGCTGTAGAGTAAAAATGTGTAATTGAAATAACACACATTTATATTACAGTAAGTATATTATGTCATGGCTTTTTGTTATTTGGTATGACATTAATAATAATAATAATAATAACCTTACTGAATATGTCCCCAGAATTGTTACATTTTGTAAATATATCATAAGGAAATACAATACGGTTTCTGCACTAGTTACTGTAATTCTGTACTGTAGTGGTTTGGTATGGCAAAAAAGGGACATTATTTAAGGTTTCATTATCGTACATAGGAATTATTCACATTTCAAGCTGGAAATCATATGAGGCGAGCTCTAACATGTTTTAACAGTGTTTAAATGAGCGGAATGAAATTCTAGGCCCTGCTGACAAAGGTGATGACAGAACTCTTCTCACTCGCTGCACTCAGTATTTAAAATATATCATTAAATAATAATTACTAATTATACACTGCAAAGGCTACCAAGGTCATTTTACCTCATCAAAGGTTTAGACAGATGTTGTCTCCAAATTACTCTACTACACATTCAACATTACTTCACATTATGGTAAAGTATCTGTGGAGGAAAATACATGCCATGCCACAGCAGGACACTTTGTCCAGTTCAAAGTTTCCCATGATAATATTATCGAAACAGAGCTTCTCAACGACCGGACTCCGTTCTTGGATTCGGATCGCACGGCAAGTTAATCCGAACCCAACCCACACCTCAAATTAGCAATGTAATAAAGACATGAAATAAAAACATGTTATACTCATCAAGAAACCTAAGGATAAACATAATCGTTTTCCTGTTTGACATCATCGTCATGGCAATGCCACATGTTTAATGTCACAGAATTCAACTGACACCCAGTCAAAATGTGCAAGGTACAGGCTTTTACGCTCTTTCCTGCAGGTAAAGAAAAACATTAGGCTTAGGCCTTTTCAGTTTACATCAAGCCCCATGTACAGTGAGGATGTCACAATCCAAACGTACTAAAGAAAGGGTCAGTGTGTCCACTTAGCGACCACACCTTTTTGTGTCAAGGTTTAGGCAGCTGATTGGATGAAGACTGTTCCAGTTCTTCAACTAGGCTGCTGAGAATTTTGAATGTTGCAGGCTCAATTTTGTCATTTTAAATGGAGATATGTGACAAACGCACTTAAAATCACCTTGTGCGCTTTCCATGCGTATTTACACAGCAACTAGATGRAAAATCCAGACTTTTCAGAATGACATAGGTATGAATCAGGTCATGTGAAGAGAACCAACTAATCATCTTTACTCTGAAGTTGGATCAGCAAATTCTCTGTGTTCTCCTCACACTTAAAGGATGATAAGACGCACCTCATCCACGCATATTTAGCCGTGACATGTGAATAGCCCGTTAGGACATCATGTATCATTTTGATATTAAAATAGTGTATTACAAATTGAATTGTTCTCTTCATAGGACCTGATTTGCACTTGTGGAAAAATCAAGATTTTTCATTTAATTGCTGAATTACATGGATACACATGGAAAAAATGCATGGAAAAGCATGAGCTTTTCAGAAAAGGAAAAGGCGATAGTGTCTTGTTGCAWTGTCCTTTAAGGACAGTTTGTTTATTCAGCTATGAAAATACAMTTCGCTTAATTAGTTTGTTTTCCAACTTTTAATGTTAACAGTTGGAACAATTTACATGCCATTACTTTGCACTAACTTGGAATGTATCTTGGAATCTTTCTGACACTTGCGTTATGTACGTTGCTTTAAAGTCAGAGTTGCTTTCATTGCAGTCAAACAGTGGCATTGCTTTTCACGAGGCTGGAATGGCTTTGTCTTAGACTGCCTTAAATGTCAATGTACAAGGGTGAGTCAAAATTTATCCGCACTCTAGCTGTAGAATTTACGATACGTTTTTCAGAAAAGACAAATACATAATTGTTTCACATAATCTTCTTACTTTTCAACACAATTTGTCCATTTGTCAACAAACCTTCATATTCCCTCATTATAAATGCTTTAGGCTGTCTTCACTTCTTCTTCTAATCAAAAGTGAATGTTCTTCCGTGTAAAGCTGCTTTCAGCAGACGGAACAGGTCAAAGTATGATGGGGTAAGATCAGGACCGAGATCTATAGGGAGGATACTTTTTGCAGGCTGTCGACAGCGTGGGCAGAAGTGTTCAGACGTGCATTGTTATGCAAGATCGCACTTGGATAGCAGTCCTCCGCGTTTAATCTGAAGTTTAGGCTTCAGCTCTTCAATAAGCATCTCACTGTAATGTRATTGTGGAACCTTTTTTCCTGATAATGTTCCAATATTGGCCCTTAGGAATCCCAGAAAACTGCATGCATCAATTGATGGTTGACCTTTTCAACTTTTTCTCGGTTAGTGATTGCGTATGTTTCCATTCCATACTCTGCCGTTACTCTCAGACTTGTAGTGAGGAATCCATGTTTCATGGCCAGTAATGTTTCTCTTTAAGAAACTTTAACCTTCCTTAGAGTATCGGTCCAAATYTTTGTTGCAGACATCCAAACACTTTCTCCATACTGTGCACAACATCTCTAATGGCACCAAGTACATCCTCAGACCACAAAAAACTAATCATTGCATGCTGCTCTTCTGGTATATCTGGCATTTCAGTCCTGTCTGAATTCATCATGTCTTGAAGGATTACATTGTATATCCTGTTGAAATGACAYSTTAGTAAAAAATAATCTATTATTTCATGTGGGAGAGTTTTGATCTATTTTTTGCTCATTCTTTTCTATCATCTCCCACTAAASTATGTCTCCAGTTAAAAGCACAAAACAATAAAATACAGATTGTCAACATGTCAGGGAAACACGACTTCCAAGGGAATTAGTTACTGTATGTTACTGAGTTTTTAAAGATATAGTTTTYATGCAGTATGTATTATGGTCTTCTGAACTAATGAGCAAGTGCAAAGCAAAATACCCTAAAATAAAGTTTAGAGCAAACTGTTTGGAGTAAAATGAGGTATATATAGCGTGTACGTATATGATGTAAGTGATATTTTACCACTAACTGGCTACAGACTGCAAGGGCATAATATTACATATAAACATCAATGTTACCATAAAACATCTCTAAATATTCAAGTCTTTTCTTTTTACCTCACCATTTTGCTATCCCTTTCATAATTGATTTCCTTTAATATTGGACATTTGATCCTCTGATTGGTCAGTGAAAGCAATACAAATCACTATCCTACACATCAAATTCACTTATAGCTTGAATATTGGTGATTCATATACTCTTTATACAAGGCCAGACCATACACTATGAAAGCTGTAATGTGTCAGTGTAATTGATAGAGTGGTTGCTCTTTGTGTATGCTGTTATAACTTAAAACTAATGATCACTGACATTGCAGAGTACAGCTGAGAGGTTCCGACTAATGCTTTGTAATGTCTCTGTGTCTTAGTCACATTAAAGATTGTATTTCATTAAATTATTAGAAAACACAWGCAGCATCCTACATTATAACTGTAGACAGTGATCTGTTTACAGCTGTCTGCCCACAGAAAGTAAAAAAGCTTTTGCAACTTCTAGCAATTATAATATAAGTAATATAAAGACATTATGCAGTCACTGTAGGAGGCTAATATATTTAAAACGGAAAATAAAAAACATTCTCAGAAGATTGTGATGATGCCCATAGCCTTTCTAATACCTGGGCTACAAYAGWTTACAATACAACTTTTCCAGACATATTTATGTTTTCCTGAGCACTATAATTTGTGAGTTTGATTTTAATATCAGAGYTTTACAAACACAGGCAAAATGGTAGACTCATCAATACATAAATACTAATGAGACGGGACACAGTCCCCATATATAATTCAAGAGTGGTATATAAAAGCATGCAGAGCAATTAACAGAACTTAGACCCCCCTGTCCTAAATGGCAGGGTCTCTTCCAAGTCTGCATTTTGGTGATGTCATCAAAATACAGTCCCTATGGTGCCAACAAGTCATATATACATTATAATTTGGGAAAGTTCTCAAGACTTTACTTTTTGGTTGTGTTCAGCAGAGTGCTTCCAACTTAATGACTTTGCTAAAAGATCTCCTGACTTTTTAGACCCTGGCTTCATAAAAAAAAAAAGTGCCTCTTGATAAATCTAGCCAATTTTTGAACAGATGGTAGTGTACCCTGTATTCAGAACWGCTCTCCACTTCACATAAAAGCTGCCAGTTATATGAGTAGAGAGAGCAAGTCAGTCACTCACCAACAGTGTACAGAACCTGATTGATTTGTGCTTCCATTAAGACAAATGTTGCCATTGACCAATCATTGATCCCCATGGTTTCCAGCAACTGTCACTGATCATCATTGTCCCCAGTGATCAATCACTGATGCCCGTTATTGGTCYCAACCATGCACTTCTCCATTCGTTTTTTTTACATCTCTTCTTAGCTATATTTCCAAGCAATAAATACAAGTTATCCCACCTGTAAGTGTTTGTTGTTGTTCCCAGTTATTTTCTTGACATCAGATGTTCTCCCTCTTGTTATTGTRAAAATGGTGGGATCAAAACACTTGGCCCATGTTACCAGTGACCATGTCTGGAGGTGAGAGCGCATTTAGCAAAATATAAAACTGTATGCACTCTATATTACCTAGTTATAGTATACTTGGTTATGCTATACTATCCCACAATGAGCCAGGGATGAGTTCAATGAAACCACAGTTTATATTATTATTATTATTATTATTATTATTATTATTATTATTATTATTATTATCAGCATTTCTGTGGACAGTCATACTCTATGCATTAGTTAAATTCTCCACACAATATGAATATTGAGATGATAGATGATGAGTACAGTACATTCATTTATCAACCCATGGTTTGATCCAATGATTTGATGCTTTGCACTAAGGTTCTACTAGACCACAGAACAATCACTTCCCACTGAACACCAATGGCTCCTCCAGAGATATATTCAAGAGAACCAAATTTCGTGGTGTTCATGGAGGAGGAGAATCTCAACTGGTCCCTAAACACCAGCTCCCTAAAGCCCAGCAGCTTCTCTACATGCTGAGAAGGCTTAGAAAAGCCCATCTACCCACCTCCTACTCTCCTTGTTACATACTCCAGAGAGACTATAGAGAAAATCCTGAGCAGCTGTATCACTGCCTGGTTTGTGAACTTCACCATCTCCATCACAGCACCCTGCAGCATGTAGTGACGACAGCTGAGAAAATCATCACGGTATCTCTTTCCTCCATCACAGACATGTACACAACACGCTGCATCTGCATTGTACATAACCACACACCCCTGACATACTGTACACTCTTTACCCATTTGCCCTTTGCAAAAAGTTGTCAAGGCATTCAGGGCCACACAAACTACCTGTGTAATAGTTTCTTCCCACAAGCCATCAGATTCATCAACATTAAAGGGCAATGACGTTACACAGCAAGTCTTGGTTACAATTATCACATTTATGATATATATATATTTCAATGTCTTACTTTATATACTTTAATCTCTTCAGAACTATGTACTGGTAGGCACTGCACTACTTTTATCTGAGCCCACTGTCTGGCACACAGTCTTGCACTGTCCGTATATATTTGCACTCAGGTATTTTATGGATCCTTAGTGTGTTTTTTCAGTTATGTATAATCTTATGTAGTTCTGTGTTGTTTTATCTACCATCATGGTCCTGGAGCAACGTTGTTTTGTTTCACTGTGTAGTATATAACTGTGTATGACGTTTGACTTTTGACTCATTTGAAAGTAATTCCTTTGCCTGTGTTTAGAAATAACACTAACATTACCTTTGTTTCTTAGTCATATTGATTATGTATGCAAAACAGAGCAAGTCCTGGATGTCTTAGTGGTGCTTAGATACTTCATCTGTGTGTCACTAGGCTAAGTACAAGAAATGATCTGCGTTGTATTAGAGCTAAGGATGGGTGTGTGGTGTTGCTGGAGCGTGAGAGGATGAGGGGAGTTTGAGAAGGTTTTTTTTTCCCCATATCCACAATTTCTAATAGCTGCCGTAGTAGAACAATTCTTTCTTTTTCATATTATTTTTTCCTGTTCCCATCCTAGTGTCTTTATAATTTATGTGCATAGACATTATGTATTCACTGATTTATATACGTTATATGGTATGTATGTATGTAAACCCATCTGCTGCTTTTGGGGTCTGTTTAGGGTTTGGGGTCTTAGACCACTGCCGGGTCAAAGGGCGCAGTTGGGACGCATAGAGGGCGCTCGTGAGCAAATTCTTGAAGCTTAAAATTAGAAATAGGACACAGTGCCGCCTCGAGGACTTCGCAGGCTCGTGCCAACGCAACAGCGCCATATGGGACAGGGTGAAATGTTGCACTGTCACTGGAATAAATGTGGATAAGAAGCCGTTTGACTCATAGACATGAAGTCATTGTAGTGTATTGTCAGGAGTGTGTTTCAGATTTTATTGACGACGTATGAAATGACAGATGGTTTGGATATAAATCCGGCTATGTATATTTAAATAGTGAAATAACCCTCCATGTGTTCGGGTCGAATTCCTATACTATAACAGTACTAGGTGTGTGTGATTAGTGCGCTTTCTAAGCTGGTGTACTCCTCTGACACACTGATGACTGGAGTAATTAGAGTGCACACAGCTCTCCGGTCCCCGCTATGAGTCGCACCCGGAGTTCTGCTGCCGGTGCCAGCCATCCCCGCGCTCTGATTGGCTGACAAGCGCGTTCCCTTGCTCACGTGACCAAACCCCTTTCTTCGAGCGGAGCAGCCTGGAGTCAGGCTCAGTCACTAGCAGGGAGGAGGAGGAGACCGAGAGAGAGTGCGCGCGCTGAACATCTGCGACCCAGATACACACAGACACACTCACATCAGCGTCTGATACGGACCGGATGAAGGCACCGTTCAGTGTCACGTGCTCGGTTCTTGGGAGATACACGCAGCGAACTGTAGGAGCACGACAGGAATGCCGCGTGAACGGAATGGAGGCAGTGGAGTGACTGAGTGAGTAGTTGTGAGGCGGGTGGACCCGTTAGAGATGAGGGCGGCTTGGGCAAACTTGGCGGCGCTGCTGCTGCTTTGCACTTGTGCAGGGCTTCTGCACTTCTGGAGCGGGTTGGAAAAGCGGCTGGAGAGGAACAAGCGTAGCGTCTATCGCGCCTTTCCAGACCCGTCTCCGGACCTTTCTGGAACTTTTCGGGCTTTACTCGCCGTCCCGACCGGTTCCAGGTTACACCCCGTTCGCAACAATAGCGACGCTGTTAAAGATAACGGACACCGGTTTGAATCCGCCGAGCGTGAGAGAAACCAAACCGAGCGGTTTATAGAGGACGGAATCTTCTGGAGTCAGCACCTCGAGGACGATATGGCGATGGGTTTCCTGGAGGAAGACGCGCGCGCGTGGAGGCAGCGAGTCCGCCGCGGCCGAGTGGTGTCCCTGGAGCCGGGCTGCGGCAGGACGTCCAACCAGCTGGCCACTTTCTCGGACGGATCCCGTGCGTGTGTGCGTTACGGCATCAACCCCGAGCAGGTGCAAGGAGAAACGCTGTCTTATTACCTAGCGACTCTGCTGGGGATCACTAACGTTCCGCCGCTCGCGCTTTTGCGCCTCGACGGCGAGCAGTGGACGCACGTGAGGCGGCGCATGGAGGCGCTACAGTGGACACCGAGCGCCGTGGTGTCCCTCAGCGAGTGGGTGGCCGAGTTGAGCCCGGCAGACGTGCCTGGTCCTTTTCACCGCTCCGGCCTCGGGTTGCGACCCCTCCAGTCCGAACTCCAAACCAAAACCAAAGCGGAGCTGCTCGAGCTCGTGCAGTGGAGCGACCTGCTTGTGTTCGACTACATCACGGCCAACTTCGACCGGCTCGTGAGCAACCTGTTCAGCCTGCAGTGGGACGCCAAAGCCATGGAGAGGGACGCGAGCAACCTGCTCAGGACTCCTCGCGGCAGCTTGGTCTTCATTGACAACGAGGCTGGACTAGTGCACGGCTACCGCGTGCTGGATATGTGGGAGAAGTATCACAGCGCGGCGCTCGGCTCTGTCTGCGTGTTCAGGAGGAAAACAGCGCGGCGCGTGGCGGAGCTGCATCGGCGGAAGGACACGCGCGCGCGCCTGCTGCAGCTCTACCGGGACAGCGAGCCTTTAGCGCCTGAGCTCGGCTTCCTGTCCGACGAGCACGCCCGGATACTGCAGGACAGGATAGACAGAATTCATGAGCATATTTTGCACTGTAAAGATAAGCACGAAAAACTGTAACGTTTTTATCTTTCTGTTTGTTTTTCCTCTTTCCTCGCGTGGATCATGCTATCACATTAGTATGGATAAGGATTGCTAGTTACCAAGGTGACCATTCCACCACGCGACCCGTGAACTGTGTTCAGTGTGACTTCTGAATATCTGGACTAGCTACCTCTTGTAAGGACAAACCTTTAAATGTGGCTAACTAGGCTACTCTTTTTTTGTATATGCGAGTACTTTTCATTTTTTAAAGTCTTAATTTAACAGGAAACACAATTCATATTGCTTGTGATAGAATGATTCTTGATGAAAGTTTGTCGTAAACACACTGGAGACAGACTCAAGTGTTGATGTATGCTGCTTCTGTCATTTTTGTCATTTATTAATTGGGATGCACTAATCCCAGTATTCCCATTTAGAACAGACTTAAAAAAWTTTTTTTATAAGGACCCCAATGTTGGTCCTACCCTGAAGAGTAACCATGCAACTTTATGCAAGGTWTTGTTGGCAAGTTGTGTGAAACATGTTAAATGTGATGGCAGTGCATTTTATGACATGTTGTGTCCTGTGTTTATTGCAAGGTCTGTCTGGCCAGTAAAATATGCTGTAAAATACATCAGTGGCTTAGATGATAAAATGCATCAAATATTATCTAGCCAGATTTGATCCAGCATTTTAAACCATATCAGGCCAAAAGGCAATACTCAGTACTGGATGGATGAATCTCTATTTATTGGACTATTGTACTTGATACACAGGCTACATTTGGAATAACATGTTTTTAAAATTACCTGTAATTTAGTCACAATACTTCATGTTTTTCCCATCAATCACTTTGCAGAGTGTGGTGAAATGGTAATATTCACACTGCTGAAAGGTCAGTGATTTATATAAAAGGACATCTTTGATAATCCTCCATAGCTTCACAATTTCATCATGGCCTTAATGAAGTGGTGGGATGTGCATTGAATTCAAAATGTGTTGTGGGATTTTACTTTGTGAACTCTGACTTCTATTTAACTAATTTAAATCACGATATGTGATAACATTCCAGTTCTTTTTTTATATTAAAAATGTGTCATTTTTACATACCATTAAATCTAGTGAAACGAAAGTGTTTCACTATGTTAAACACTACAGCATTTGTGTGAAGTCTTCTCTCCCTACGCAGAAGAGATGTTTTGAAAGACGTTTCTCTCAGTTTTACAGTATACACTGGCCCTATTGTGACAATGCAGTGGCATATTCTCAATAACTATATTCATTTCATACTTCATATAAGGCTCCTTTCTTCATAGCACACATTAGAGGCAGGGCATGCACAGTGCAGTGTAATTTCAGTCCTCCATACACAATTCTCTTTTATTTAAGGGATGCTTGTATTTACTGCATTATGGAGACTGACTTCTTACTTTTTAGTCTGGAGGTTAAGCTCAGCATTATAAATGTGCAGAGATCAGTCAACTTGGCTGATATCTAAGTGCACATGGTGCTAATACTGTAGCTGGTTCAACCGTCTGATGTTCAAAATGAGCACGTCATATCAAAATGTGAAGGAGCTCTTGCACTCCGGGACATTTTATGTTTTAATGCCTCCTCATCAGTGCATAGATTTTGTACACCGACTAGACTCTAAAATATTTTACTTTTTAGTTTAGCAGGAGCTGGAGGGAAATCTGGCTATCCTGGGTTGTGAGTAGAGGGAAAGTATGGAGATGCTCCTCATAAAACAGGGGGGGGGATAAATGATCAAAGCTAAGTTAATGCTTTGCAGTCCACACTCACATCTGTTTCAGGTTACGATGAGCACACATGCATCTTTGTTGATTTCCTTTGGACTTTTTTTTTTTTTCTCTTTTTTTTTCTAAAAAATTTGATGTCTGATTTTTCAGAAGGTAAAAATTAACCATACGAGGAGAAATTTTAGATGTAATAGAATATGGAACTAGGATTTTGATGTTTTTGTCAAAAATGTACAAATCAATCGTTAAATTTCCATTTCTAAACTCAACGAAAAACCTAACTATATAATGATATTTCTTCCTGTCAATCATCATCCATCACCCAGAATGAACGAAAGTTGTAGCAGTAGGTGCTCTACTTCCATACAGTCCACAACAGGTACAGTACAGTCCATACAAAAGTTCTCGTATAATATCTGGCCTTACATTCCATAAATGTTTTAGCACACTGGAAAATCTCCAGTGCAACAGAAATATTTAGTAGCATTAGCACTAAATAATACTGGTGTTAACTACATGCAGTACACTTAATAACCTGGGAACTGAAGGTCAGCTAGCAGGCTTTCAAGAAATGTATTAAAAAAAAAATATATATATATATATATATATATATATAAAATGTATTGAAAATGTGAACTTAAAGTGTAGGCTTAGTTGAGCTGTAAATATAACTTTTGCTAGCGGAAAAGTCAAAACTTTGATGCCCCTTATGTCAAAATGGCTCATCACCCTGATAAAACATTTCAATGCTTAAGTCATGGTTGTTCTGTACATAGGGAGTGTTCTAGTTTATTTTAAGACAATATGTACAGAGCAATTACTGCATGTGTTTTGAGTATACGGATGTGGAGCTTCAGGGTTAGCATATTTTTTTTTTTTTTTTTTTTGTAGCCAGGGATATTTTTCCCTATAATGCGGTGTGAGTAGTTACATTTTATAAGAGTCTGCAGACACCAGGGATTACAGCATTCATGTAAAGCTGAGTCTTTTTTATACACACACACACACACACACAATCACATGCACTTTACCCAGCATCTGGTCCGTGTTGTTTCAACTTGGAAAGAAAAGTTGCCTCCTTCTTTCTTTAGTGAGCCTTTAAAAATAAACCTTCAAGTATGCTTTAATAGCTCTGGGGGCTGAAATCAAAGACACCACTGGTTTGTTCGCACATGTGTCCCTGATTCACGTCTGGGCTTTGTTACAGCATGGCTCCCACCACGAAACCTCACAAACAAAACCAGTGTCCCTCAGACAGCCACTTCCCTAACCCCCCCTGCTGTGCGGCGTAGCCTGTTTACCACACACTCCCCCACCGGTCACTATAGAGGCCAGGACAGCCCATCTGGACTTTGTTTTAATGTCATGGCCTTGTGGCCTCTCTGCTCGTTCTTCCTGTCAGCAACGGATCTGCTTAAAGACGGCCTCAAGGCAAATCTGGCCTTTAGGCTGTGGCTAGGACGTGCTTTATTGGGCTGCACTATGACCATAAAAAAGGACATTCTTAGGAAATGTTCTCTGCAGCAAAGCAGAAAATCCGGATGTAGACAGTTTGGTGTGTTTAATTTATGTTAAAATTGGTGGACCAACTGAAATCCCAGTGACCTATGTTATTGGATCCCAATGCTGCTCCAACAGTACACTTCCACAGTACACACAGACTGAGGAAGTCTCTTTATTTCTTTATTACATTGGAGCAGGGAAAATAAATTCCATAGCACAGGTACTCTAAGGGAAAATAAATTCCATAGCACAGGTACTCTAAAATGTACTTGCTCGTTATTCTGGATGGTGCCCAGTCTGAAGGTATTCACAGCGACTTCTCTGTTTTTCTCCTGGCATGTGGAAGATAAACACATAGCAGACATTCCAGAGGAAGAAGATGTGTACAGTACATGCATTATCCTCAGGATAGAAAAATTCCCGAAAGGCTGAAGAACCAGCTGTTTACCCAGCTTTACCGTCAGCTATAAACTTTACATCTGGCTTTTTCATTTATTCAAAAGGAACGATTAAAAAGCACTGCTTCATGTCTTATACATTTCGGAATTATTTTAATGAATGTTTACTCTACATACACTACTTTAATGTTTTGTAGCAGTAAAAGCAATAGCGCATGAAGTGATTAAAGCGAGCTGAATAATATTATACACGAATATGATTCAAAATCAAATGCACCTCTGTTTTGGTGAGCACTGTACCAGGGCACAYGGCATACAAAAAGGTCAATCTGAAAGAAAAGCGTAATTAGCTCATAGAGAATGCTACCATGAGGACRAGAAGTTTGTGCTGCCAGTTGAAGTGCGCATTTGGCATTCTCAGAGCGTGCTGGACTGCAAAGCTTCCGTGCATGAGTGATTTGATCACATTGCAAACAGAGAAGAGAAAGACACTTAGTTACACTTGGATGGCCGGGACTCGGCAGACGGGCAAGATGCCACTCTAACGTAAAAGTTAGATAGCCAAATCTTTTAACAGCCTTTCCCTAACCGCATGTGGATTTAGGTTTTATTTTGCTGCAAAAATAAATAAATAAATAAATAAAAGTCCTCCACTCACACAGTGTCCTCATAAACAAACTCCGCAGCGAAGGCTGGCTTCCTCTAATGCGCTTCTGCCGATTGCTGAAACAGTCATTTGGAATGTCACAWGCAAAGAGCCCTACAAGGTATACGTGCAGTTGTAGAGATTTAGCTGGTAATCARAAAAAAAGAATAAGCAGTTACATCAGATAAGGTCAGATAAGAAGGGGTACACATACTTGCTATATAAAAATGCCACGCACTGTCTTGTCTCAACAGGCCGAGTTTTTACTTTATAACTGCGATATCAGTTTCTGTCTTTGTCTATCAGACTCTCTCTTTATCAATGTCAAAATCAAATACGCTCATGTACATAAGCCTGTGCTTTTTGGAGGGCTTTCAAACAAACAAACAAACAAATGGGCAAGACAAAGAAAAAAAAAATATATATATATATAAGATCAATGAGGGAATACATAAATATACAATAGCAGATATCTGCTATTGTATATTTATGTATTCCCTCATTGATCTTTTTCTTTAAGCCATGCTGTTGATTAAAAATGGGGTCACTTGTCAAAAATCTGGATTTTTGTTCCCATTTGCATGACTGACTTGGAAAACAAATTGTGTTGATTGACGCGCTCAGTGAATTTGCGTAAGTCCTGGAGGGGCAAAGTTTGCTGATCCATCTGCGTAATCTTCAAAGAATCGTCTCCAGCACAAAGAGCCTGCTTATTTGCATGGGACTCATCACTATGGAAATGGACAATTTCTTATGAGGAATAACACAGTTGGGGTGGGATGGGGGGTCCAGCTGATATTAWAAGTATGTTTCAGAACTTGAATAGGGCTGCAGATGAATATTACATCACAAATGTTCTACAGTGGATTTATTATTCAGACCTGAGCCAGGTACGACCAATTGAAATGAACATGATGGCATTGTAGTAATCTATCATCATCGTATGCCACGCATTCCAGCTTCTCGTCTTTAGGTAAACCTTCAAGTCTGTCATGTTCACCGTTTACTCTGAATGGAAATAGCAATCAAGCATGAAGATAAGTGTCAACTTCTATTAAAGTGGAACGGAATATTTCTGTCCTCGTTTATATGTCATGCATTTCTATCTGGGTAACMACTACACACATAATCTTCATTAATTCATTTTCACTGGTCAGGGTCATGGTGGATCTGCAAAACTCCCTACAGATAGTATATTAAATACAGCACCCTGAAGTGATAAAGATAACAGTTAGAAGTTCAAAATAATGATACGCRGTTGCTGCGGATTTGTCGACTGCAGATCCATGATCGGAATTTTCCATATTCCGCCACCTCCCAAAGATTCTCCGTTCACTAAACCAGTTTGAGATGTTTTTAGCTTTGTGACACTGCAGGTTATCCTGTGGTCATAAAGGTATGGACATGATCAGCAACAATACTCAGGTAGGCGGTAACATTTAAACAATGCT